>CAXHKG010000217.1:17500-20000 GCA_964016985.1 Anodontia alba
AACAAAACGAACAGACGGAGAAATTCGCCTGTGAAATCTGTGAGGCGAAGTTTGATACTAAAACAGGACTAGGCCAACACATAAGGCACCGACATCCGAAACTCGCAAATGAGAAGAGGATAGCGGCGGCAGAGGCAGACATTCTAAGGAAAAGGGCAGAGAGGAAAAAGGTCACAGAGGAAAAACCTTCTAAACCTAAAGGAAACGTTTGGTCATTCCAAGAGGAAGTGGAACTAATGGCCTTATGCGAAAAATATGCCGGCGAAAGACATATTAATAAGGCCATTGAAAAAGAGCTCAAGACAAAGACCGCAAAGCAGATATCCGACAAGCGCAGGACTATAAGTCTCCAGGCCAAGAAGCAGGCAGTTAAGCCTGCACAAAAGCCGCAAAAGCGAACAATTAGTACAGAAAAAGGCCCATCCCTAATCGAATTAGGAATGAAAGCCAACTTTCGGACGGCCATTCAGACCGGAGGCTCTGCAACACTTGTAGGAGAATCAGCGGAGGGTCTGTTAAGAGCTTGTGAAGATGAAGACCCAGAAGTTCACGTGCAGACAACTCTCAAAATGATGGCAGAACGCTGTCAAAAATCTAGAAAAATCTCCCGCGGGGGAAACAATAGAGGTGGCAAAAGTGTCCGCAAGCCACCAAAGGGAGAGAAGGTCAAAGAACGGGTCAAGAAATATAGGTCTCATCAGTTCCTATATAAAAATGACCGTAAAGGTCTATCCAAACTCATTCTTGACGGCAAAGAAGGCGACGCCAAATGTGACCTAGATCCAGAAATAGTGGAAAGCACGTATACGGAACGGTTTAGTGGCATATCGCAGGAAGTGGACTTATCGATGTATCCACCGGCGGAACCGGTAGATAATGCGGCACTCATCAAGCCCATTACACCGGAGGAAGTCGTGAAAGCCTTCAGCAAGGCGAATAAAGATACTGCTGCAGGGCCGGATCTGATCGAACTGAGGAAGCTGATCGCAGAAGACCGAAAAGGAATAGCACTTTCAAATCTCTACAATACTTGGCTCATCACCGGCAAAGTTCCCAAAGAGGTGAAAGAGAATCGTTCTATCCTACTACCCAAAGGAACTGAGGGTCTCGACAGCATTAATAACTGGAGACCTCTGACAATTAGCTCAGTGGTGCTTAGGGTATACACAAATATCCTGGCAACAAGGACGCTCGATACCTTCAAAATAAATGAAAGACAGAGAGGATTTATTAAAGCGGCGGGATGCTCAGAGAACGGTTTTCTAATCGAAGAAATTATCAAACAAGCCAAGAAAAAGAGAAATCCATTATGTGTCGCCTTTTTGGACCTGGCGAAAGCCTTCGATACTGTGTCTCATAAACACATTAAAGCGGGCTTGAAAAGATTCGGCGCCTGCGATCACTTCGTTCGGATCGTTGAGGATCTGTATAAGGACGCGAGTACCACGTTCACCACAGCGAAAGGATCTACTAAAAAGATCCTAATCACGAGAGGGGTGAAACAGGGCGACCCCCTAAGTCCACTGCTATTTAACATAGCAATGGACGCACTTCTCGCGGAGATCGCGAAACAAAATAACGGGTACAAGTTCGGCCCAAGTCCTATGGACCGAATTGAGTCTCTCGCGTACGCGGATGACAACGCTCTCCTCACAGGATCGCCAGAAGAAATGAACGTAAATCTGGCGATAGTTCAAAAATTCTGCGAGGTAACGGGCATGAGACTCAATGTCAAGAAGTCGGCAGCCTTCTTTATCAAACCAAGAGGCAAAAATACGTACGTCGTGAATCAATTCTCGACCCCACTCAAGGTCGGAGACGACAATGTGCCACTAATAGAGCCAGATGAATCGGTAAAGTACTTAGGAAGCAAAATAAGCCCATGGAACAATAAAATTCGACAAGACGTGCACGCACGTCTTGAAGAAATGCTTAAGGGCATAGACGCAGCCAGTTTAAAGCCAAGGCAGAAACTCGTCATGCTGCAGAACTACGCGCTACCTAAACTACTCTACCCTCTAACCCAGGCTCATTTCCCCAAGGGGAAACTCAAAAAGCTTGACGTCTCAGTAAGAGAATACGTTAGAAAATGGCTAAAACTACCGGGAAGTACGTGCAACGGTGTTTTTCACAGCAGCCAAGCGGATGGTGGACTAGGCCTCCCAGAATTTCAAAGAATGATCCCTACGCAGCGGATCAACATGCTCAGATTAATCCAAAGGAGCTCGGATTGGAAAATCCGAAAACTGGCGGACATAATGGGAGTGCCGGAGTATATTAAGATGTACTCAGACATGGCGGGAGTTAAAGTACCTGAAGGTCCTAAGGGCAAAGCCACATGGAGGCACCTGCCCCTGCAGGAGTGGGAAAAGCTGGGCCCCTCTGCAAACGGAATTAAATCCTTCAAAGGAAAGAGGTCTAACTCCTGGGCAATGTCTAGCACAGAATACTTCGGGGAAGCTGACTACATCACCTCGCTGCAGCTGCGGACCGATACATT
>CAXHKG010000217.1:25000-27500 GCA_964016985.1 Anodontia alba
CTAATCCTAGACCCTAACCCTAACCCTAACCTAACCTAACCCTAGCCTAACCCTAAACCCTAACCCTAAACCCTTACCCTAGTATAACCCTATCCCTAAACCCTAACCCTAGACCCTAACCTAACCTAACCTAACCCTAAACCCTAACCCTAGCCTAACCATAACCCTAGCCTAACCCTAACCATAAACCCTAACCCTAACCCTAACCCCAGACCCTAACAATAACCCTAACCCTAAACCCTAACCCGAACCTAACCCTGACCCTAAACCCTAACCCTAAACCTACCCCATCACTAACCCTAACCCTAGGTACCAAAACCTAAGAATTAACCGCAACCCCAGAAATAATCACAACCCTTAGCCGCAGCCTCTAACCCTAGCCCCAGCCCATCACTCAAACCCTGTCAAGGCCATACAGCCCTAGCCCTAACCCACTAACCCTAACCCTAAGCTATTGCTAACCCTAACCCTAACCCTAGCCACCATACCTTAGAATTAACCGCAAACTTCAAAACTAACCGCAACCCTTTCCTGTGGCACCTAACCCTAGCCCCTAACACTAACCCTGTCCAGCCCCTTCTACCCAAGCCCTAACCCCTAACCCTACCCCATCACTAACCCTAACCCTAGGTACGAAACATTAGGATTAACGGCAACCCGAGAAATAATCACAACCCTAAGCCGCAGCCTCTTACCCTAGCCCCAGTCCATCACACTAACCCTGTCAAGAACCTACACACTAACCCTAAACCTACCCCATCACTAACCCTAACCCTAGGTACCAAAACCTAAGAATTAACCGCAACCCCAGAAATAATCACAACCCTTAGCCGCAGCCTCTAACCCTAGCCCCAGCCCATCACCCAAACCCTGTCAAGGCCATACAGCCCTAGCCCTAACCCACTAACCCTAACCCTAAGCTATTGCTAACCCTAACCCTAACCCTAGCCACCATACCTTAGAATTAACCGCAAACTTCAAAACTAACCGCAACCCTTTCCTGTGGCACCTAACCCTAGCCCCTAACACTAACCCTGTCCAGCCCCTTCTACCCAAGCCCTAACCCCTAACCCTAACCCTACCCCATCACTAACCCTAACCCTAGGTACTAAAACATTAGAATTAACCGCAACCCCAGAAATAACCACAACCCTTTAACCGCAGACTCTAACCCTAGCCCCAGACCATCACACTAACCCTGTCAAGGCCCTACTGCCCTAGCCCTAACCCACCAACCCTAACCCTAAGCTATTGCTAACCCTAACCCTAGCTACCTAACCTTAGAATTAACCGCAAACTTCAGAACTAACCGCAACCCCTACCTGCGGCATCTTACCCTAGCCCCAGCCACTAACACTAAACCCTGTCTGGCCCCTTCTACCCTAACCCTAACCGCTAACCCTACCCCTACCCCATCATTAACCCTAACCCTAACCCTAGGTAGGAAACATTAGAATTGACCGCAACCCCACAAATAACAGCAACCCTTTGCCACAGCCTCTAACCCTAGCCCAAGCCCATGACACTAACCCTGTCAAAGCCCTACTAACCTAGCCCTAACCCACTAACCGCAACCCTAAGCTATTGCTAACCCTAACCCTAACTCTAGCTACCAGACCTTAGAATTAACCGCAAACTTCAAAACTTAACTGCAACCCTTAACTGCGGCACCTAACCCTAGCCCCTAACACTAACCCTGTCCAGCCCCTACTACCCTAGCCCTAACCCATAACCCTACCCCATCACTAACCCTAACCCTAGGTACTAAAACATTAGAATTAACCGCAACCCCAGAAATAATCACAACCCTTTAACCGCAAACTTCAAAACTAACCGCAACCCTTACCTGCGGCATCTAACCCTAGCCCCAGCCCCTAACACTAAACCCTGTCCAGCCCCTTTTACCGTAACCCTAACCGCTAACCCTACCCCTACCCCATCACTAACCCTAACCCTAAACCCTGGGTAGGAAACATTAGAATTAACCGCAACCCCACAAATAACAGCAACCCTTAGCCGCAGCCTCTAACCCTAGCCCTTAACACTAACCCTGTCAAAACCCTACTACCCTAGCCCCAACCCACTAACCCTAACCCTAAGCTATTGCTAACCCTGACCCTAACTCTAGGTACCATACCTTAGAATTAACCGCAAACTTCAAAACTAACCGCAACCCTTACCTGCGGCACCTAACCCTAGCCCCTAGCACTAACCCTGTCCAGCCCCTTCTACCCTAGCCCTAACCCCTAACCCTAACCCTAGCCCATCACTAACCCTAACCCTAAGTACGAAACATTAGAATCAACCGCAACCCCAGAAATAATCACAACCCTCAGCCGGAGGAGTCAATGCCAGATTTCGACCCTCGATGCCGATTTTCGAACTTTTCGATGCCAAATTTCTAATAGATATCCCTAACTCTAACCCTAACCCTGACCCAGCCTATCCTTACCTAACCCTTAACCGAATTCTAACACTTACAGATCCCTAACCTACTCAT
>CAXHKG010000218.1:0-21312 GCA_964016985.1 Anodontia alba
GTACCCACAATCTATGTTTTGAGCAGAAAAATGAAAATATAGAGTTTATATCCCCTGTAAACCCCATTTTACTATATATAAGTGGGTTTAAGGGGTCCAAGAATTATGATAGGCTTGTTTTCGTAATGTATGTGAATTTGTATCAACAACCTGGATCAAGTAATCTGATTGGCTGACTAAAAACGTGGGGGGTGGCATCTTAATTTATTCAGCATGACAATGGTTAATATAGCCACACTCAAAATTTGGTGAACCAAGGCTAAACAGTACAAGAAATTTGCTCTGGAATTCTTTTCTATGATGTACGCCAAATGTCACATTGACTTACCTATGGAATGTCACATTGTGTTCTCTAAATGTACATACACTCAATTTGATTAGCCTACACCATACAGTACCAGAAACAAGGTCAATAGAAATATTTGTGAACAGACGAAATGGTGGACGGACGGATAGATGGACAGACAATGTGAGTGTTATAAGGCACCCGCAAATGCGGGCCTAATTAGGTTCAAATAACTTGAACATTTAAAAGTGCAAACGTACGCATGCGTACGTCTATGCACAGAGAGCTAAAACGACGCCGACAGCTTAATCTTTGCCCCCTATGGGTAGATTAAGCAGACGATAAATTAATGCTATTTTTCTTGATTTTCACAGAAAATAGGCTTTGATATTTCATACAAATTAATTGTCTCCCTAGGAGACAATTTGCATGAAAAATCAAACCCTGTTTTCTGTGAAAAATAAGAAAAATATTTCAAAATGTCGTCTGCTGAAATGTTTGCTCAGACACATTTTTTTATTTTTTTCCTTCTTTGGCTAGACAACCACCCCCCCCCCCCCACACCCCGGCCCACGTCATGATCACCCCCAATATACAGTCCTAATAACAGAGTGCACATCAAAGGCTTATCTTATCTAAGTGAGTATTGGGTCATTATATGCCCATGTTATGAGAATGAGCAGGTTGTTGACGTATGCGCTCAAAGTGGTCCCCACCTCCCCAGCTACTCTCCAATGATTTCATTCTATACGTACATGTACATTTCCGGGCCCTGGTTGGTTTATAGCACAGTGGCAGCTTCCACGTAAACATTGCATAGCGAAGTGAATTGGACCGATATGCTGCCGACAGTTATCGTCGCTTCCACACAGGATGTCGTGCAGGGTGCTAAAAAACATTATCATATTACGAAAACATGCCTATTCAAATATATAGAAAAATTCATCTCCTAAAAACTGAAAAAATTTTCAGACAAAAAACTTTGATATTTTTCATATTTCTGCTCAAAACATAGATTGTGGGTACTCGTTCGAACCGCCTCGGCGAGGCGGTTTCGAACGAGTACCCACAATCTATGTTTTTGAGCAGAAATTAGAAAAATAATGTTTACCCCTGTAAGCCCCAGTTTTACTATATAAAAGTGGGGTTTACGGGGGTCAAAATTATATAGGCATGCTTTCGTGATGAGAACAACTGAAGCCATAACACTTAGCGTGCTGGGTAAAAATTTCAGCAGACGACATTTAGAAATATTCCTCATTTTTCCCAGAAAATAAGATTTGAGAAACAATATGCATATACCCTGTATTGTCAAATCCCTGTTTTCTGAGAAAAATCTCATGAATGTGTCGTCTGCTATATCTGCCCCATAGCGTGGTAAGTATTATGCTGGATAATTTAAATACCCGTAATATGGAGTATACACCGTGCAAAATAGTAACTTTTAACACTCTCTGGGCTAATTCAGCAGACGACAAATTGGTTGTATTTTTTTCTTATTTTCCCCAGAAAACAGGAGTTAACATTTCATATAGATTTGACATTTTGTGCAAATTAATCCTGTTTTCTTGAACAAAAAAAAAAAAAAAAAAAAAAAGTGGAAAATTATTTGAAAACGTCGTCTGCTGAAAATTTCTAGAGTGCCAAGCGTTAAGGGAGTGTCACTTTTTTTTTTTTTTGACTTTTCATCAACTCTATCTGATATTCTGCGAGGACTTTGACATTGATCATGGGATGCCTTTGTGGCATTTTTCACGATTCCATTACGAAAACACGCCTATCAAATATATAGAAAAAATTTCACCTCCAAAAACTGAACATTTTCAGATAAAAAACTCCGATAAATTTCATATTCCTGCTCAAAACATTGATTGTGGGTACTCGTTAGAACCGCCTCGGCGAGGCGGTTCTAACGAGTACTCACAATCTATGTATTGAGCAGAAATAAGAAAAAAATGTATACCCCTGTAAACCCCAGTTTTACTATGTAAGAGTGAGGTGTAAGGGGGTCAAAATTTTATAGGCGTGTTTTCGTGATGGTAACATCACGAATGAGGGCCGAACGTTGAACCACCATCAGATGTATTATTATCTTTCTTTCTTTTTTTTTTTTTCGTTTTGCTTTCACGTACCAAAATACGTTCACCTTTTCAGCCCGATAGACCTAAATAAATACTATGCAAACAGTGAATATCCTGATGAGACGGCTCATAACGAGCCGTCTAATCAGGAACTGCACTATTTGCCATTCTGATATCGATTTTTGACCGAAAACCCTATTTACAAAAATGGATGTTTCCAAATCAGGGATGGAAGAGTCAATTTAAGATAATTAGTGGTGGAAGGGTCACGATGCCTTTGTGCCATTGGTCATGATACGTAACATCACGAATCAGGGCCGAACGTTGAACCTCTATCAGATATACAGACAACCCTCATTATAACGACACTCGATACAACGATAAAAGTCGTTATGATGACCATTTGACTGTCACGAAACCTTCGCTTAAGAGGTAACAATTAGTCACAAATTATGCAAGAATATCGTATTCAATACTTTAAAGAAACATATATTTTGGATATTTGTTAGAATCGCCTCAGTGAGGCGATTCTAACAATTATCCAAAATATATGTTCTCTGAGGAAATAAGAACAAAACAATACCTTTTCTTACATATCAATCTGAACGTTAAGTTTTCTGTACAACAGCAAATTAGTTTTAACGGCAACGTCTTTGAGAACAAACGTCATAACGAGGGTTCACTGTACTATTTTTTGTTATTTTGTTTACACGTACCGAAAGACGCTAACCTTTTCATCCCGGCAGATCTAAAATCACCTATGCAAACAGTGTAGATCCAGATTAAGACGGTTCGTCACGAACCGTCTCATAAAGAATCTGCACTGTTTGCCATTATGTTATCGATTTTTGACGAAAACCCTATTTACAACAATAGATGTGGTCGAAATTCAGGGATGAAAGAGTCCATTTAATATACTTAGGGATGGAGGGTTTAAGATGCCTTTGTGTCGTTAATCATGATTCGTAAATAGGATCGGAGATAAGAGTTTATTTTTATAGAGAGTTTGAATGGCGAAGAACATTTGAGCGGATTGAAAGGACATTTGAGCGGAAAAAAATGGACGTTTGAGCGGCAAAAAAGTGGACATTTGAGCGAAATGAAAAATAGCCCTTTTGACGGCCTAATACACGTGTCTTCTGCTGCCTTCTTCTTGGCTCTAGATCTGATATGGTGCCTCTCCGGTGCTTTCTCATCCTGTGGATGTGAATATTCATTTTTCTGCGAAATTATAGTTGAACATTAAGCATCTGTTCTAACCCTGGCTTTACAGCGCGGTATCATCACGAAAACATGCCTATATAATTTCGACCCCCTTAAACCCCACTTTTATATAGTAAAACTGGGATTAACAGGGATATACATTATTTTTTTTTTTATTTCTACTCAAAAGCATAGATTGTGGGTACTCGTTAGAACCGCCTTGTCGAGGCGGTTCTAACGAGTACCGACAATCCATGCTTTTGAGCAGAAGCAAGAAAAATATCAGAATTTTTTATCTGAAAATTTTCATTTTTGGTGGTAAAATTTTCAGTATATTTGAATGGGCGTGTTTTTCGTGATGAGGACTTTGCATATCGCCATTAAATGTCACCTGTTTTTAGGGTCGCGTCAGGTCTGTATCTGTACCCATCCCAAATTATACTTTTTTGACCACGGTTTGTTTCTACTACAGAAATATCCATCTTTCATGCTAAAACAAATTCGAGCGACTGACTAAAATGACCAAAATTTTTGTTGAGTTAATTCTATTGATGCCAAATAAAAGAAGCTCTTGTATAGGTAAACATTATTTACCATTCCATTTACCTGTAATCCGTTTATTTCTTTTTCGCTCAATGGTCCACTTGAAAAAAGTTCAAATGTCCCATCACGAAAACATACCCATATAATTTTGACCCCCTTAAACCCCACTTTTATACAGTAAAACTGGGATTTACAGGGGTATACATTATTTTTCTTATTTATGCTTAAAACATAGATTGTGGGTACTCATTAGAACAGCCTCGTCGAGTGGGTTTCTAACGAGTACCAACAATATATGTTTTGAGCAGAAATATGAAAATATGAGAATTTTTTATCTGAAAACTTTCATTTTTTGGTAGTAAAATTTTCAGTTTATTTGAATAGACACGTTTTCGTAATGCTCTCTCAACGTCCATCGCCCAATTTGAAAAATATTACATATGTTGTCAGTGTGAGTCCGAAGACCCTGCACACTAATTTCGAAATAAATATCTGCTTGTCCATCACAAAATACATTAAAATATGAATATACCAAAGAGTTTTATAACGTTTCGTACGTTATAATCAGTATTAAACTGATAACATAATTACCTCCCTTGACCTTACTTGCTCACGTAGCCTAGTTAGCAAACGACCTGTTCAGATAACATTTCCTCCAGTAATAATTTGACATCCAGTTCGCATATGCATTTCATTTGAAAATAGTATTTTTCAATAACCAAAATGTAAGGTTATATCGAGAGTAGCTAATGTATCAGAATATGGACCTGGACATACCATTTCTTACAAGGTTGCATGTGCGCTCAGCGAAGACTCAAATCAGCCTGCGCATCCGCGCAGTCTGATCAGAGTCTCCCTTGTCCTCCTGAAGACGCTTTGCATCCTTGGCTACTCACAGAGTGCTTTGCAAGGACTCTGATCAGACTGCACGGATGCGCAAGTTGATCTGAGTCTTCGCTGGGCGCACATACAATCTTGTAGAAATGCTGCTCCCCGGCTCATATTATATCAAAGCGCCAAAGGCCCTGAAATGACAGATTTCTTGAGAAATTCACAGAAATATGAATTTCTAAATTTTGTAAGGCCTGTTTTCTTTGTTCTTTCTCTCAGGTTACTGCAAGTGAGTAGACAGAATTTTCCGTTTTTTTTTTTTTTTTGTTTTTTTTTTTTTTTTTTGTTTTTTTTTTTGTGGGGGGGGGGGGGGAGGGGAGGGGGGGGGGGAGGGGGGGTGGATATATATATATATATATATATATATATATATATATATATATATATATATTATTTTTTTTTCAGATTGTTTAAAGACTTGAAAAAAGATTTTTTTTTTTTTTTTTTTTTTTTTTTGCAAAAGTCATCGAGAGGTACGCTATCACTGGCAGATATTTCACTAGTAACAATACCGATGACGTATTGTTATATCATATGTTAATTAGTTCCGTTTGTATACATTTTCCTCGCGTTTGTGACTTAAACTAGGCATCTTTATTCCTGATTTTTTTTTTTCTTTTTCATATTTATCCATCACTGTATTCGAAATTCGAGACATATTATGCTATTAAAGACCAAAAATCCTGGAAAAGTTGATGGTACCGAAAAATGACGGATGATATGAAGTGGCAACCTACGTCATCAATATCATTTCGAAAACACGCCTATTCAAATATATTGAAAATTTTACAATCAAAAACTGGCAAATTTTCAGATAAAAAATTCTAATATTTCTCATATTTCTGCTCAAAACATAGATTATGGGTACTCGTTTGAACCGCCTCGGCGAGGCGGTTCTAACGAGTACCACAATCTTTGTTTTGAGCAGAAATAAGAAAAATAATGTATACCCTGGTAAACCCCAGTTTTACTACATAAAAGTGGGGTTTAAGGGGGGTCAAAATTATATAGGCATGTTTTCGGGATGTGGTGCAGTACACATAGCTGCGACTGTAGCAATTGTTCGGATGCCAAAATCATAGAGTGCATAATGAAGTATAATAAAAAAAAAGGGGGTGCATAATGCAGTAAGTGCACCAAACATGGTACCGGCTTTCTCAAAAAGAGGTGAATTTCATAGACATTCTAGTTATTGAAGATACTTCGACCAATTAGGCTTAAAAGATTAACACTATTTATATCAGCATGGATAGTCGAAATATCTGAATATCCGTACGTTTCAGAAGCCCGATTTTTTTGAAAAACAGACAGTCTGTATGTCAGCGAATTTTGTGCGCCAAGTTAATATTCTGAATTTCTGAAAACCCTTGTTAATTCAGCAAGATTCCGAAAAACATGTTACTGACGAAACGTGTTACGACGTAGGTTGTAGATGGGTGAAATCTGCCATAAAAATCAGGTAACTGTACAAACCTCCTGTATGTGTGTTGTGACTGCAGATGCAGTTGTTGTCATAGCAATGACTCTCCCAACCAACCCCGGTGCATGTCGTATGCGTACAGTGATTCAAAGCAGTACAATTCTCCGCCACCGCCACGGCTGAAAATTGAATTAAATTAACACAGCTATGTTAAATTATGTGGACTGCAGTAAAATTCCGCATGGACACCACTCGCAAAAAAAAAAAAAAAAGACCATTCCGCTTTTGAGACCGGTTTTGCCAGTCCCAAATGGGGTTTTCTTGGTATTCGACAAAGGTTTAGGTTAGATGGGGTATCCACATAATGTTTTTATTTCTCCACAAAAATATGTTGTGGGTACCCATTAGAAGCGCCTCGGCGAGCGAGGCGCTTCTAATGAGTACCACAACATATTTTTGTGGAGAAATTAGAAAAATGTCAGTACCTTTTGGCTGAAAAACATCTTATCTGGAGCTATGTTCTACATTTAATATTAAGACCGCCCCTCTAATAAGACCACATCACGAAATCATGCCTATATAATTTTAACCCCCTTCAACCCCACTTTTATATAGTAAAACTGGTATTTACAGGGGTTTACATTATTTTTCTTATTTCTGCTCAAAAACATATATTGTGGTACTCGTTAGGACCGTTCTAACGAGTACCCACAATCTATGTTTTGAGCAGAAATATAAAAAATATCAGAACTTTTTATCTGAAAATTTTCATTCTTGGTGGTAAAATTTTCATTATATTTGATTAGGCAGGTTTTCGTAATGTTTTGGCAGTACCAAAGGTGGTCTAAATAGCAGAATTTTACTGTTTACACTTCCTTGCCATAATTCAAGGCAAGGGACCTTTTTTTGTTTTAACAGAATCGGGAACCGAATTACTTTTTCATGGGTTTCCATTATAGGATTCAGCTGATTTCTGACCCTCACAGTATTCCTTGACTTCCGAATTTTGTCTTAAATTAAGGGTCACCCTTAAATGGACAAAATATATTCCAAGAAAGCACGGGTCAAATCAGCATATTTTGCACATTTCTGCTCTTGAACACACATACCCTAATTTTGTTGGAAATTGAACAAAACGAAAAAAAAAGAAGCTCAGTGGCTTGTTTACCGTTGATGGCTCGAACTCGGTTTTGTGTCCATAGGAAATTCTTCCGATGGCTCAAGAAAACAAATATTTAAGGATATTTTAGGGAAATTTTCTTTTTCTTATTTGTATCATGAAAATGTATGTTGAGTGTATTCATTAGAATCGACTCACTGAGGCGATTCTAATGAGTACACTCAACATGTCATTATTTTATATAAGATGGCAAAGCCATTCCAAAATTAAAATATCACCATTTGCCACGTGACCTGGAGCTAACATTAACCCTCAGTGCCTCGAACTACCTATTTCACGAACAACTTTTTATGGTCCAAAAGATTTCGAGCCATTGAGGTTCGACTGTGTAGATATATGTTAACCTGGCATGTTTTAAAACCGTTTCATCACATTACGAAAACACGCCTTTTCAAATACATAGAAAATTTTACCTCCAAAAACATAAAAATTTCAGATAATAAAAATCTGATATTTTTCAAATTTCTGCTCAAAACATAGATTGTGGGTACTCGTTAGAACCGCCTCGGTGAGGCGGTTCTATCGAGTACCACAATCTATGTTTTTGATCAGAAATAAGAAAAATAATGCATACACCTGTAAACCCCAGTTTTACTATATAAAAGTGGGGTTTAAGGGGGTCTAAATTATATAGGCATGTTTCGTAATGATTTATTCTCCAATCAGATCAAACCGCAGCTCTTGGCACCTGTATACTTTTTGCTGGTTCCAGTCCTCACCACCCTAATAGGACGCTGTTCCATAGTAGATGGGCATTTGAGCCAGGACACAGCATTTCCTACAAGATTGTATGTGCGCCAAGCGAAGACAGATCAGCCTGTGCACCCGGGCAGTCTGAACTGCCTTCGCGGTCCGCTTCACTATAAAAACATGCCTATTCAAATATACTGAAAATATTACCACCAAAAGATGAAAATTTTCAGATAAAAAAAAATCTGATATTTTTCATATTTCTGCTCAAACCATAGATTGTGGGTACTCGTTAGAATCGCATGGCGAGTCGGTTCTAACGAGTACCCACAACCTATGTATTTGAGCAAAGATAAGAAAAATAATGTATACCCGTGTAAACTCCAGGACCCAGTTGTTCAAAGCTAACGACATCGTTAGTTAACGATTCGTTAAAATTTACATCGAGTGATACGCAAATATGCTGAAATATTTTGTTGAAAAAATGTGAGTAGCTTTAGTGCAAAAGCTACTCACATTTTTTTAACAAAAAATATCAGAATATTGTGTATTAAATCCGCTAAAACGGTTAACGAAATGACTTATAACGAGCTCGTTAAGCTTACGACGCTTTGAACAACTGGGCCCACTTTTACTATATAAAAATAAGGTTTAAGTGGGGCAAAATTATATATGCATGTTTTCCTGATGTGAAAACACTTTGGATCCTAAGCTACACACAGAATACACTGCGAAGATTCCGATAAGCCTAGTCCCCGGGGGAAGGGGTTATAAATTCTAACCTTTTATAGTAGATCCCTTTTCAGAAGGGGTTTGAAGTGCATTAACGCAAACAGGAAGTCATAATATTTGTCTCCCTTGGTCTGTCAAATGTCTCCAGTCCCCTTAACGTCTTTCCATACATATAGTACTAACATTCCATTATATATCCTGTGAGTGCGTTTGATATTTCTGTATGAGTGACAAATAGTGTAGTCTCTGATCAGACGTCCCGTTCTTCTAAGTCAGTTCTGGTTCAAACCTGTTAGCTCAAACCGGCCTGTTTGAAGACTTCGGGTAACATTTCGAAAACACGCCTATTCAAATATACTGAACATTTTAACCACCAAAAAATGAAAATTTTCAGACAAAAATTCGGATATTTCTCATACTTCTGATCAAAACATAGATTGTGGGTACTCGTTAGAATCGCCTCGCCGAGGCGGTTCTAACGAGTACCCACAATCTATGTTTTGATCAGAAATAAGAAAAATAATGTATACCCCTGTAAACCCTAGTTTTACTATATAAAAGTTGCGTTTAAGGGGGTCAATATTATATAGGCATGTTTTCGTGATGATTTAAGCAAAACAAAGAAAAAAAATGAAAGAAAGAATGAAAGACAGAAAGGAAATAAATAGAAAGAAAGAAAGAAAGAAAGATTCTTTACCCTAAGGAACAAAAAAAAAAAAAAAAGACCACACACACAGAAAAAAAACACACAAAAAAAAAAAAACACCAAAAAAAAAACAAAAAAAACAAAAAAAAACACACACACACACACACACACACAAAAAAAAAAAAAAGAAAAAAGAAAAAAATGAAAAATTCTTTACCAATGAAAAGTGAGAGACATAGCAGCACCTTCATGATTTTTACGTTTGAAGTCCTTTGGCATTCATTCTTGTACATTATCTTTTATTAGTATATATACTAGTTTCAAAACGAAATACAACCAACTCCAGTGTGTCGTGAAATTTACATTTTTTTTTGTTTCAAAATGATAGTTTACCCTTGCCTTGCTGAATAAATTAAAATGCCACGCCCACTTCTAATTTCCAGCCAATCAGATCGCTTAATCCGGTTTTTTGATAGAAGTTCACATATTTGATGACAAACAGTCAGATCCAGATCAGTTGGCTTCTTCAGAAGCCAACTGATCTGGATCTACACTGTTTGCTAAGATAGTGCATGTCGTGTCAAGCAAAAAATGGTTAAGGTAAGGTGCACGACCCCCACCCCCAACCCCACCTCCTTATTCTTGCCTGTGCCTCAGCTTAGCCTCGAGCAATGAAAAATGACACTTGGCAAAACCTTTAGCTAGATGTTGTCGATATGAATAACCCAGCAGACAAGACGTTGAATCACCGTTGAATCGACTTTTTTCTACGTTGTGTGCCCGCTTGGAAAATATTTCTGACGGTAGGCCATTTTCGCTAACTGACCACGGACGGACTCACACGTTAATTATAGGGCACTCTTCGAAACTCGAGCTTTCGGTCAGTCGATTTTTTCTGTGGGCCGTGCAATATAACTAGGGCTTAAGAGTTAGTGATAAGTGGCATTTGGCTATTTCTTTGGGTAGATATTATTAATATTCATGTGTAATTAAAATGTATATCCAGAATTTCGGCTTCACTGCATGATGAAAAACGGTTAATGTCTCTGAGAAGCCAGAAACCCTTTGGACTTCACAGACATTAACAATAGTAGTATAGGATGCCACTACTAACATTATTTGATGTTTTAAATTATCGTGTGCAAATTAAAATCTTAAGTAATACATGAAACTTCTGCATTCACCCTAAATATTGGGACACGCTTGATTTTTTACCATACTCAATCTAAAATTTGAACAATTTCACTTTGCAATCTGGCACCGAGTTTATATAACTTTTTTTCATGCACAACTCAGCTGAGCATGAAATTTGTCCTGCTAATAAATCTCAAATTAGTAACAATTGCAAATTCTTTCTTGCTAAACACAGCTGAGCATGATTTTTTTTTGCTAATAAATATGAAAATGCCAACTATTGTTGGCATTTTTAAATTCATTAGCCGAGAAAATTTCATGCTCAGCTCAGCTGAGCATGAAATTTTCTCGGCTAATAAATTTAAAAATAAGTTTGATAACCTCGGACCAGATGACGAGTCTTCGTTGGGCGCGTATGCAGCTTGTTATCTCGTAGGAAAAGATATGCCCCGGCGCATTTCGGTGGTTTTAATAATTCTATGATACTTGGATACGAGGATCATTCATTATATAACTGGTCTAACTTGTTTACCATTACCACGCACTTCTTTTCATAACCCGCCACACGATAGTGGTGGGGTATTATGGTATCACGTTATGTCCGTTCGTCCGTCCGCCCGTTCGTCTATCGTACGTCCGTCCGTTTTTTCGTTTCCGGACGATAATTTGAGTAAATGTCAATGGATTTTCACCAAACTCGGTGTGTGCATTGATATTGTGGAGATCTGGTTTGGGATTGTTAATGGGCAAATTTTGTCGATTTTTGACAGAGTTATCTGCCCGCAACAGATCCAGATTTTCATTTCTGGACGAAAACTTTACTAAATATCAATGAATTTTCACCAAACATGGTGTGCATTGATATTGTGGACATTTGCCTTTTTGGATTTTTAATGGTAGAATTTCGTATATTTTTTGACAGAGTTATCTGCCCGCATTGCATCCGTATTTTACTTTCAGGATAATAACTTGAGAAAATCTCAGTGGATTTTCACCAAGTTTGATGTTTGCATTGATATTGTGGAGAGCTGCTTTGGGACTGCTCATCGGCAAATTTTGCCAAATTTTGACATAGTTATCTGCCCACGACACGGTAATGGCGTGGTTTTATCGTTTCACGTTTTATTTATCCACATAATCATCATTGAGGTTGATATTTAAGGGGCCAAAACTCTGATGGAAACCAGGGGCGATTGTGTTCATACAACCACAGTCAACTCTCGTTATCTCGACCTCGCTTATTTCGAATAACCGCTTATATCGAAGTGAAAATCTGGTCCCTTCCTAACCATTAAAATCTAATAACAGGTAACAAAACATTGTGGAAAAGAGGAGAAATTGCTCCTAAGGGAGCAATTTCTCCTCATTTCCACAATATTTTCAACATATCTCTAACTTCAAGAGTCCAATTACAGATACATTTGTTAAATGTGGTTGTTCGATTTTTTTTCCTCAATTCTTCAGATCGGATATTTCGAGGTACGGATATCTCGAAGTATTTTAGAGAGTCCCTTCGAGATAACGAGAGTCGACTGCATTTCATGACTTCCCTGGAGGGCGCCATTGGACACGTTCTTTTTAGACGAAGTCATAAGATCATTTGTGGCCTAATTCTGCCAGCCCCCCCCCCCACCCCCACTCCACCCCGCCCCCCCCCCCCCCCACGCCCCCCACGCCCCCCCCCCCCCCCCCACACACACACACACACTCCCCCATATGGAAGAAATGGAAGAATCACGGGTGCCTTTAAACGATGATAAATATCAGTAAAGGGTTATTTTTCTTTTTATCAAATACTTGGATTCAAGTTTCATTGATATAAATTTCGTCTTTAAATATTCATCTTCAATTAAGAATTATGCGATTATCTAGTACTTTTCGTCGCTTATCTTCTTTTAGAAAATGCATCTTGTTTCAAGGTTTAGAAAGAAGTTGCAGAGAGCCTTGCCCCGATGTTATAAAGTGTTTCATGCACAACTCTGCTGAGCATGATACTTGTTTCATGCTCAACTCAGCGGAGCATGAACTTTTCATTGCTAACAAATATGAAATTGCCAACGACAGCTGGCATTTTCATATTTATTAGCAAAGAAGTATTCATGCTCAGCTGTGGTTAACCAGAAAGAATTTGCATTGTTGTTAGTAATTTGAGATTTATTAGCAACACCAATTTCATGCTCAGCTGAATTGAGCATGAAAAAAGTTTTACAACCTCGAGGCCAGGTATGGTGAGCAGGGCGTGTTAGGTATAAATTCGACCCCGTTACGCTTCACTGCAAGTATAGAGGTATGTACTCTGGCATTGTCATGGTGGAGCGGGTATACCTTTTGTGACCGTTCTGTTCCTTTCTGTAGTGATAACAGCCCGTAAATGATCCAAGACATCGGCGTAGTACTCTCTAATGATACATTACAACCTCTTTATAACACGGCTCGTTATAACACGGTTTTGGATATAACACGGTTCAAAGATGGATAAAAAATATATAGATTATATTGAAAAATGACCATAAATGGTCATTTTTCAATATAATCTATACATTTTTGTTTGGATATAACATTGTTGTTTAACTAACACGGTTTATGTTATGGACCCCAACAATAGTGTTATAAAGAGGTTGTGGTGTAGTTTGGTAATGTGTACATGGCAGGTAAAAATGTGAAAGACGCCCTCAGCGTCTTAACCCTGGTCCTGCTGAACCCGGATAGGCACTGCCTGCAAACAGTACAGGTCCAGATCAGTTGGCTGCTGAAGAAGCGAACTGATCTGGATTACACTATTCGTCATTAAGTATGTGAATTTGAATCACTCCTGGATTAAGTAATCCTATAGGCTGAAAATTAAAAGTGGGCGTGGCATCTTAATTTATTCAGAATGGCAAGGGTTAAAAGATAGTTGCCATGACTTGCTAGGTCTTGATTTTCTCAATAAAATCGTCTGTCTCCTGACTGTATTGTGCCAAAAGTGCTTGGCACATTGTAACACGAACAGCCTTCTGTTCGTTATTGACGGACTTATGACCCTGTAAACATCGTTGGACAAAGCGCATCGACCTCAGTGGTACTTATGTGGAGAAAGGCGAATGGAGGGGAAATGGTTAGTAGGTTAGACCGGATATAAATGAATTGACTCTCATATATAGCGTTATATGATATAGGTTAGACCAGATATAAATGAATTGACTCTCATATATAGCGTTATATGATATATTCACATGACACTTCAAGTGTCCTGAAAAATCCCAAACCTACTTCGTCATTGGAATGATTTGAAACAAAAGATTGACACGATAATATAATGGTAACCTACTTATTTTGGGTCAGAGAAAATGATAAAATTCACCGATTCTACCTTATTTACCCTAAGTACATATATGTATTCATATTGTAATCAACGTACTGACAGGACTGGTGGGTCGATTGTCTTTGAGTTTAGGGTGGGAAAATGCTCCTTAACGGGTAATTAAGGTTGTTTCATCTAACCCTTAACTTCCTGTAATTTAAGCAAACAGTGCATACCCTGATCAAACGCCGCATTCTGCGGCGTCTGATCTGGGTCTGCATCGTTTGCCAATGTCCTTTTACACGGCACTCTGACGTCACAGTGACAAGAATAGCGCGGCTATAAATGACCGTTACCTGGATTTTGTACAAACGCGCGCTTTGATTTGATTAGTCAATAATAATCATGTGGACAACAACGTTAAGGAAATTTTGGTGAATGTATACCTAAGCTCGATTGTAAACAATCGATCCAAAAATATATATAGGCATCTAAACTCGATTTTATGCGTATTATAGAGCGACAGCCCTTAACCCTCAAGTTCAGAAGTTCAGAACCCCACTAAACAAATACCTACACAAACAGTGTAGATCCTGATGAGACGCATTATGATCTACACTGCTTGCCAATATGTTGTAGATTTTCGACTGATGTCCTTATTTTGCAAGAATATATGTATCCAAATTCAAAGACGGAATAGGTTGACTGAACTGCGCAGCAGACCACCCGACATCGCACATCACTGACAACGTTTTCGCAGAGTGCAGTGGACTGGTCGTATTAGTTCAACCAATATGGCGGCAATGTTATTCTGCCTACCAATTACGCAAATCGATTTTAGAATTTGGGACCGTAGCAAGATGTTTATAGCAAGACGTTCTAAGATGTTCTTAATATAAAGTATAATTTGCCAAGTACTGGGACAGACAGGCGTGAGCAAACAGTGAAGCCCGAGATAAGACACCGCAGAAATGTCACTCATACAGCAATATTTGGACACGTCATTTAATAGATAATAAAATTGGCTTGACAGGTATCACAAAAAATATGTTAATATGTACATAACTAGACAAGTATTAGCTTTTACATTAATGTGTGTGTG
The DNA here is from genome assembly GCA_964016985.1 of Anodontia alba. Lineage (NCBI taxonomy): Eukaryota > Metazoa > Mollusca > Bivalvia > Lucinida > Lucinidae > Anodontia > Anodontia alba. The sequence continues at coordinate 15,192 of CAXHKG010000218.1, forward strand.
TATTGGCGGTGATTGGGTGGGGGGGGGGGGGGGGCCAAGTGGAGGTGGGGGGGGGATAAAATAAAATGTATTATGTGTATGATTGGTTAGGAATTAAAAATATAATAGCACATGTCTTGATTCATGCAGTATAGCATACAGAATAGGTGTACGTAACATTTTTTTTCTCAAGAAGCGAACGGAAACAGATTTTCTGGCGAGTCTTAACCACAGTAAAACCTCAATGGCTCGAACATCTTTGGGATCATCGAAATTTATTCGAGACATGGGTAATTCGATCCACTGAGGGGTAATCGTGGCGCCAGGTCAGGAAGCTAATGGTGTTAATTTTGAGCTTCTATAAATAATGGTATGTTGAGGGTACTCGTTAGAATCGCCTCACAGAGGCGATTCTAATGAGTACACACAACATACAATGTCATGATAAGAGAATTCCCTTAAATATTTATTTTCCTGAGCTATCTAAAAAAATTCAGAAGGGTCTCAAAACGAGTTCGAATCATCCAAGTAAACGAGGTATCGGTGTTCGAGTCATCGAGGTTTTGCTGTATACCTTATTACAGTGGAGCAAATTCCGTGTGTCGAGTAACTACTTGGAAATGTAGAGACATTTGTCTGATTAGAGCAATTATTTTCGCAAACTATAGGTGTGGTAGCTATCTTTAAAAATAATTGTTTTATAGAGTTTATTTGTTGTTTTGATCGATTACGGAGAAATAATTCACTAGTGTTCTAAGGCTTGCGCGTAAAAAACGAATGAGCGAAGCGAATGAATTTTTTACAAGCAAACCTTAGAACACGAGTGAATTATTTCTCCGTAATCGATCAACACAGCCAAATAAACTGTTTATTACATTTTCAGTCTTGTTTAACCTTTGAATTTTCACATTGATTTCTTACCAAAATAGTTCCAGTCAGTGCATGAATTTCAAAAAGCGTGGTTTAGTTTGAAAATCAGTCGCCATCTTGTTTTCACTTTAATGCAAAAATCATCCTATGCTTGAAATACAGACACAACAATGTCACGAAAGTTGAACTGGATTATCAAGAAAATCATACTTTATATTTGTGTTGCAGGTGTTGCTGTCTGTCCCAAAATTTAGGATGTCACGGTAAATAGATAAACAATTGTGTTTGAAAATTTCAAGATTCTGTTGACACTTGTCATGCTGAATAAATTATGATGCCACGCCCATTTCAATTGCAAGCAATGAGCCAATCAGATTACTTAATCCAGATTGTTGATATAAATTGTTAATTCACATAATGAATGACAAACAGCGCAGAGCCAGATTTTTTTTTTTTAAATCAAGACATAACCGGGTTCAGCAGGGAAAGGGTTAAAAGTCAGGGATTTTCTCCTAGACTAACATATGAGCGGTATCAAATAGGAAGAAGAAAAAGACAATCGGTTTTATTATTAATATTTTGTTTATATTTCAGAGTTTTATTTTCAGTCATAAAACGTCTCTGATTTTCTTCTCCACTGCTGCTTGTTTCAAGGCTAAAATGAAATAAACAGGTCCCGTCACTGTGACGTATTCCATTACGAAAACACGCCTATTCAATTATACTGAAAATTTTACCACCAAAAAATGAAAATTTTCAGATAAAAATTATGATATTTTTCATATTTGTGCTCAAAAAATAGATTGTGGGTACTCGTTAGAACCGCCTCGGCGAGGCGGTTCTAACGAGTACCCACAATCTATGGTTTTGAGCAGAAATAAGAAAAACAATGTATACCTCTGTAAACCCCAGTTTTACTATATAAAAGTGGGGTTTAAGAGGTCAATATTATATAGGCGTGTTTTCGTATTCGTTACCTATAAATGACATCCCAGCTAGGATTCTACTTAAATCTATACCATATCGTTATCGACCAGACAGGACTCCAGGATTTTCTAAATGAATAGTTTTGAAGTCGGGTCCATTAAAGAGTCTGAACCCCGACCAACCGGCGTGCAATTAAAGAGGTAAGCAAAGTGGTCAATCGTGGTTAGCGCTTAGCAAGCAGACTGTTTCATGACATCAGTGCTATACCTCTATGGTACATATGACAATTTTGATACAGTGAAACCTCGATTACTCGAACACCGATGGCTCATTTACCTCGGATGATTCGAACTCGTTTTTAGTCCCTACGAAATTCTTCCGATAGCTCAAGAAATAAATACTTAGGGATTTGTTTTTTTATTTTATCCTTAAATTGTATGTTGTGTGTACTCATCGAGGCGATTATAATATGTACACGCAACATACCAATATTGTTTAGCAGATAAAAAGGACTTCCCTAAATCATCACCATTTTCTTCTTAACCTGGCGCCATGATTAACCATCAGTGGCTTGAACTACCCGTGTCTCGAATAGATTCTCATGGTCCCAAAGATGTCCTTAAAGTGGACGCCTTAATTTTGCAAGACTGGCTCCAGTTTCCAGTGACTTAATATTTTTTTTCTTATAATCTGTTTAATAATCCACTAAAATAAAGCCAAAGTATTAGCATGACTATGGAGGCTGGTCATCTAGTGACCAGCCTTTATAGTCATGATATTTTTTTGGTTTTATCTTATTGGATTATCAAACAGGATTATGTGAGAAATATTTAGTCACTGGAGACTGGAGCCGGTCTTTAATTTTGCCCGCAACTGCTCCCACCTGCTCCACCCCGCACCATAAGTGCTGAAGGAAGTATACTGCTTTGTTTTAATTTTTCAGTCATGTGTCCAGTTGAAATCTTTAAAACGGTAAGGTCAACAGCAGAAAGCGTGTTTTTCAAATTTATCTTTGTCACAGGTCTTTGACACGGAATCATGAATCTGATAAGAATGTTCCTTATTTGTAACCGAAAGTAACAGGCGACTGAATTCACAGGACGGTGAGAGAATGAGAAAACGTACCAACGGACGAACGCTGCCTGTGAAGACTGAGATCATTCCACGCATGCGCGAAGTCTGATTAAATTATCAACATGAAGTAGTTTTGGAACCAATGCTATCCAAAGAGCTCTCAGCGAACACTGATCAGACTGTGCGCATACGTGCGATACCACATTTTCAGAACAAAATAATTTAAAATATGCGTATTTTTTTTCTGTTTTTGCCCTGTCCTTTTTTCTTGAAATGTATGTTTCCTTTGTTTCATTACAACCAAAGTCATAATTTTTTTTCGATCTCTTCGATCCTTTCTTTCTTTCTTTCTTTCTTTTAGCAGTGTCAGTTATGCTAAGCTTCTTTCTTGGTTTATTTTCTTTCTTCTTTTGTCTTTCTTTTTTCTTTCTTTCTTTCTTTCTTTAAGCACTGCATGTGAGTTAGGGTGAGCTTCTTTCTTTGTTTACTTACAAGCTTTCTTTCTTTCTTTCTTTCTTTCTTTCTTTCTTTCTTTCTTTCTTTCAAACATTCAGCAGTGTCATTTATGCTAAGTTTCTTTCTTTCTTTCTTTCTTTCTTTCTTTCTTTCTTTCTTTCTTTCTGTTTAACTTTCTTCCTTTATTTATTGATTTCCTCGAGCAACGACAGTGTTGATGGTGATAAGAAGGACAGAGACCAGTAAACTCTCAGTGAGGTTGCCGCCCCGCTGCAAATTCCATATAACGAAAACACGCCTATTTAAATATATTGAAAATTTTAAAACCAAAAAAGAAAAATTTTCAGATTAAAAAAAAATCTGATATTTTTCATATTCCTGCTCAAAACATTGATTGTTGGTACCCGTTAGAACCGCCTCGGCGAGGCGGTTCTAACGAGTACCCACAATCTATGTTTTTATCAAACTAAGAAAAATAATATATACCCCTGTAAACCCCAGTTTTACTATATAAAAGTGAAGTTTAAGGGGGTTAAAACCATATAGGTGTGTTTTCGTGATTAATTAGGATATAAAGTGATTGTATTCAGTTAAGGTAAACATTAAAATTTTATTAGCGTCTTTACCCCATATGTTTCGACATGTTGTTGGGCATCTTTCAAAATTCGGAATTTGACATTTCATGCAAATTGTCTCCATATTGGAGACAATTGCATGGAATGTCAAACTTGTTTTTCTGGGAGAAATATGAAATATAATTGAAAATGTCGTCTGCCGAAATGTTTACCCAACATGCAAAGTGTTAAAGTCAGTATCTGCAAACAGAGCACTGATACAGAAAAGCAAAACGTTTTTGAATAGATTATGCCTAATACCATGTATTTATTATTATTCATACACGTATTTTTTATATTCAGAACAAGACACGAATCAAAGAGAATTTACGTTATCTGTAATTCCAAATCAGCAGACGTACACTAACTTAGCACAGTTTGAGCGACTGAGACCAAATTTGAATCGACATTGATTCAATAAAACCACTGAAGAGGAACCTTGGAACTTTTTTTTTCTTTGCGCATCGTTCTAAAATAAGTTGTTTACCTCATGTAGTCAACATAATTTTGACTCAGTTGGAATTATAGTAAAAATAATTGCATAGGAACTATATTTATTTAATTGATAAATTTCATTTTTATTGATTTTGTCGATATAATAAATGCTGGCGATTCACTCACAAACAGAATAAAGCCAGAAGGGCATCATGTAAAGTTTGTGATACTGATTTGCTAGCGTTTTTACATATCGGTAAAATCCATAAAAAATAAATCATCATGAAAACATGTCTGTATAATTTTGACCCCCTTAAACCCCACTTTTATATAGTAAAACTGGGGTTTACAGGGGTATACATTATATTTCTTATTTTTGTTAAGAACATAGATTGTGGGTACTCGTTAGAACCGCCTTGCCGAGGCGGTTCTAACGAGTACCCGCAATCTATGTTTTGAGCAGAAATATGAAAAATATCAGTTTTTTCTCTAAAACTTTTCATCTTTTGGGAGTGAAATTTTCTGTATATTTGAATAGGCGTGTTTTCGTAATGTCATTATTTTAATAAATATAGCTCCCCAATTGTTTATATTATAACAGTACATTTGTTTTAGCTAACATTTCCTTATGTCGGTCACATACTGACAACATTTTTACAAGCTAAGATGCCATTAACTGTATGTTTTCTGGAAGCTAAACACTAAAATGTCTTTGGTTGTATTTGATCAGACAAATAAAACATCCTCAACCAATGATTCCTTACGCATTTAATAATCATGAAACTAACATTGTTGTGTTTGTCCTTGTATCTGGGTAAGTACATGTACATTAAATAAAGCATATATTTTTGTCTGAAAAAAACAAATGTAACAGGCTGATTTTGGAAAGCAATTATTTGCTAGCCGTCGCATATTTAAAAATATTTTAGTTCGGAAACCCCGAAAAGGGTAACTGGCAAACAGTGCGGACCGAGAAATATCTGGAAAAAATAACAACAAAAAAAAACATTGTTGTATCAAAAATTGGAGTGGCTATTTACAATCAACTGTAAATAGCCACAAAATGTTAAATTGGCTATTTACAGTCAACTGTCCATAGCCCAAAGACGTTTAATTGGCTATTTACAGTCAACTGTAATTTACTAAAAAAAAAACAACAACAAAGAAACAAACCTTAAAATGGCTATTTATAGTCATATGTAAAATGTATACATTACCAATGTGTTCTCGAAGAAGAGACAATAGAAATAATATAACTTCATTTTGCATGAACGGATGCGGTTTCTTATACTTTGATATTTAAGCGCTTATCACTTTCTGTGTGACTGAAATAAGAAATTATATTATTAATGAATGTAAAACCTTTTTATAAAAGAAGGGAAAATGATAGTCATTGACCGGCGCGATTCGCGCGCCGGTCTCTTAATATAGCTTTGGATTTTTACATATGGGAGCGTGTTCGATTAGCTCACTAAGGACTTTTTTTTCAAGTTTGTAGTCTCTATATCCACCTAATAAGGCATGAAAGATAGCTGTGTTCCCGCTAACATGCTGAAAAAAAATTGGACGGTAGGTAGGAGAAACTTTTTTTTTATTTATTTATTTTCTCCAGAAAAGAACAGGATCGGGCCTGTAATTTAATGAAAGTACAGGTATTTTGTTGAGGGTCGGTGCTTAACTTTTTTATTTTGCATGTTTACTGATAAAAAAATAGCAGAGTCGGGTGTTTGAAACAGGGTCGGTCGGGTTAGCAGAAACACAGCGAG
>CAXHKG010000219.1:0-35733 GCA_964016985.1 Anodontia alba
AGAGGAAACCGACAAATCCAAACAAGCACAAATCGAACAAACGTACAAAAGCACTAAGATTAGCTCTCTCTTCCCCAAGCGAGGTAATCGCAATACTAAAAGGACTGAAAAACACAAGAACAAAATGACACACGGAAAGACATACAACAAATCGCCTCGTAGAATAAACCACAAAGCAACAAAGAGTAAGACTAACACCGGGACCATCGCCTTAGAACGGTCAGTAGAGTAAACAACCAGGGGCGGGGGGTTGGGGGTGGGGGGGTTTAAAGCACTTTTACAGCTTCACCCTTTGGCTGTGTATCTCAGCTGTGTATTTAGTACTGCCCCAGAACCAGAGAGTTATTGAGAGAGATAGGTAGCCTAGCTACTAGGCCAATATATAAGTATGTTTGTCACTTTTTGATTACTTTTTTTTTTTTTTTTTTTTTTTCATTTATATTCTACTTTTTGATTCAATGTTTAGCTTGTCTATGGGTGAACTTTTCTTCTGTGGTTGTCTATGAAATATTAGAAATCCAGATCATATTATCTATAGACTAGCCACAGATCTCAATAAGCCAAAAAAATATATATGTATATATTTCTAAGCCTTGGGCAAGGCTAAGAGATACGCTGTGAATTCATTACTAATTTTTAATGCTTGTTTGTTTGTGTTGAGGTTTTACGGCCCAGTCAACCCAATGGGGTCATGTCGGGTGCGGTCAGTTTACCTAACCACACGTTTACTGGGCAGGCTTAGTCCTCTAAGCTGTTAACCAGTATTGTGCACATTCTTTTGCCAGAAACTGACAACTGCCCTTCTTGAATCAGCGGAAGAGAGAGAATGACCGTAGAAAATATTTCATGACCAATCTACAGCATCCAACTGAGCCACCGAGGCCGGCACAATGTTTAATGCTATTTGCTTTCTTAATGTGTTTGTTCAAATGTTGGTGCCTGGTGTGTTTATTGGTACATTTGAATAATTAAATTATATGGGGTTGTGAAATGTATGAATTGTTTTTATTTTTTTATTTATTTATTTATTTATTTATTTTTTTTTTTTTTTTTCAGTTTTGTCTGATTTGTTTATGTATTTATGTGTGTAATTCAAATTATGTAGTGTTGAGAACTGTATAGCTTGTCGTTAGACTGTATCTAGGATGGAGCCAGAATTCAGAACTCAAACTAAAATAGATATATAAATAAAGCTAATACCCACTGTGCAAAGCAGACAGTTTGCACTAGAAGTCCAAAAGACAAGCGTTATTTAGTACACAAGGGTGTGAAATCAGAGCAGTATACTTTAATTACTTTAATTGAAAAACTTCTCCAACTCAAAATAAAAGAAGATGAACATAGAGATATTGAATTGAAAAACTTCTCCAACTCAAAATAAAAGAAGATGAACATAGAGATATTGTTTGCAGAAACTGTCAGCGCAGAAAAGACTCTCTTTTTTTCTGACAATCTGTATTAACCGTTGTCATACTGAATAAATTAAGATGTCACGCCCACTTCTACTTTTTAGCCAGTCAGATTGTTTGATCCGCATTGTTGCTAGAAATTCTCATATTTAATGGCAAACAGTGCAGATCCAGATCCAGATCAGTTGGCTTCTTTGTTTGCAAAGGCAGGGTATATCCAGGTTCAGCATAACAAGGGTTAACCTCATTAACTAAACCCCCATGGCAATCTTACATGGTAACCCCCACACTACCCCTAACCCCCCCTCCCCCCCCACACACACACACTCCCCCCCCCCCCCCCCCCCCCCACACACACACACACTCGCCAAAACCCAGAAGACTGACGCTCTTGATGCTTACGTATTAAATAACAGTATTTTTAATTAATGCCTGATAGTGCTTCATTTGCCATAAAATTAACTGTTACCATTTTCTTTGGCAATTCAGCAGACGGCAAACAGGCAGTATTTTCCTTATTTTTCTGACTTCCAAGCACCCAATATCAGAAATTTGATACAGACCATTAGCTTTTCAGCAATGAAAGTCTAAGTTTACCTAACAAATTTTATTACCCTCAGCTGTTTGGTGAGAACCATTAAGTTTTGGAATGAGAGAAAGTTTAAAAGGTCAGCAGGCGGAATTCTGCCTAGACCAGTTTCACTTATTACCAGACCCTTTCTTTCTAGCCAAGGGACTGAAGTAAACAAAAATTCTACAAGCTATACAAGTGTTGTGTCCCCTCAAAAAAAAAGAAGAAAAAGAAAGAAAAGAAAAATAAAGAAAGGGTCTCGGGCCAGACTAGGAAACTGCTAATGTGCCGCTGTGTCTTGTCTGTTTGTTCCATATCAATTCTTCTGTCGGTGCATCGGGAAAGCCCTGTCTTGAGAATTGGCCTTTCTTGGGTAACTTCATTTACAGTCGACTCTCGTTATCTCGAATTCCAAGGGACTTCTCTGAAACAATTTGAGATATCCGAACCTCGACATATCAGATTTGCGGAAGTGAGGAAAACAGTAAATCGAACAACCACATTTAACAAATGAATATTTAATTTGACTCCTGAAGTTAGAAATATATATAAAATAATGTGGAAAAGAGGAGAAATTGCTCCTCTGGAGCAATTTCTCCTCTTTTCCACAATATTTTGTTACCTGTTCTTAGATTTCCATGTTAAAACAGGGACCAGAATTCACTTCGAGATAAGCGGTAATTCGAGATAAGCGAGGTCGAGATAACGAGTGTCGACTGTATATTTTTGCTTTATAGTGCTGATATTTATTTTGAACAATCCTTTTTTATTACTCCGAAAAATAGTTTTGCCAACAATCTTTCTATATATGTCACCATAAAATCCAAGTTTCGATAGAGCTTCCTGCGGAAGTGTTTTCAAACCAAAGTTATATTTGTACATAAATTCAGAATTTTTGCGATAAAATCTAGAAAATGTTTTAACGTAGATACCTGTTCCCCTGCTTAAGAAGTTTGGCAATTAAAATGTTCGAGTTTATTTCGTTTATTAAAGTCATTTACTTGACTAGATTCTCCAAAAACGCGATTCAACTGAGAAATATTTAGATCATATAATGTAGCTTGAGTGACTTCGCCATCCATAGAGCGGAAAATGTACAATATTAAAATCAAGTCGTCCCGTTTGTCATATTTTTGGTAGAGATTATTAGATTCTAAAAAGTATGGCCCTTGAGAGCAATGAAACATACTCAAAAAACAAAAAAGAAAAAAAAAAGAAAAGAAAAGAACAAAGCTGAAGTATTGTCGAGTTTTCTAGACGAGACTAGCTAGTGTATGACATTTTGGCCTCATATCATTAAAAAAAAAAATCACGAAAACATGCCTATATAATTTTGACCCCCTTAACCCCACTTTTATACAGTAAAACTGGGGTTCACAGGGGTATACATTATTTTTTCTTATTTTTGCTCAAAAAAACACCCATAATCTGTTTTGAGCAGAAATATGAGTTTTTTACCTGAAAATTTTCATTTTTTTTTTTTTTTTTTTTTTTGCAGGTGAAATTTTCCATACGTTTGAATAGGCGTGTTTTCGTTATGAAAAAAAAAAAAAAAAAAAAAAAAAAAAAAAACGGAATGTGATCATTGATCGGTCACAAAGGACCAGACAATATTAACTACACTATAATAAAAATATTCTTAAATGAAGAACAGAGAGAAGCTTTAGGACCGCCACACGGCACTAACACCAGCTGTAGTAAAGGTAAATAGCTTCTACATCACGAAAACATGCCTATATAGTTTAGACCCCCTAAAACCCCACTTTTATATAGTAAAACTGGGGTTTACAGGGGTATACATTATTTTTTTTATTTCTGCTAAAAAACATAGATTGTGGGTACTCGTTAGAACCGCCTCGAGTATTTGAATAGGCGTGTTTTCGTAATGAAAAAGAATGATCCCCGAGAGCAATGGACGCACCCGCAAAACTTCAAACAGCTGAAGTGCCAAGCTTTCTGGACCAGACTAGCTGGTTTCGGCCATTTAATCGTCACGATAAGATATTGATTTTAAATTCAAAAAAGGTGCTTCGGTATCAGTTTCATTTAACTGGAGTTCTACTGAATTAATCTTATTAACCGTTTGTTCAAAGTAATCAATATCAATATTTAGTCAATAAAACATGTCCAGGATCATCACAGAACATAGCCTTCCAATGACACCAAGAGGAAGAGCAACAAACCATGACAGACACTACACAACATTTAAGTGAAGTTAAATGATTATTATAGTGATTAATTTGATTTTTGTGTTTTCGCTTTGATGCATTGACTGAGTTGGGAGCCTTTATGCGAACCGAATTTTATGTATTTCTGTATTAAGAGTAGCATCGGGACCAAGGGTGAAGTTGGCTGGCTGTAAAAATGCTTTAAACCTCCCCCGCCCCACCCACCCCCACCCCGCGGTGGTTTACTCTACTGACCGTTCTATGGCGGTGGTCCTGGTGTTAGTCTTAATCTTTGTTGCTTTGTGGTTTATTGTACGAGGCGATTTGTTGTATGTCTTACCTTGTGTCATTTTGTTCTTGTGTTTTTCAGTCCTTTTAGCATTGCGATTACCTCGCTTGGGGAAAAGAGAGCTAATCTTAGTGCTTTTTGTACGTTTGTTCGATTTGTGCTTGTTTGGATTTGTTGGTTTCCTCTGCCTCTTGGTGTCTGGGAAGGGCTGCGGTTTGTGATTGTGGCACTCCCTGGACTTTTCTCTTACTTTTTTTTTTACCTAAGAAATGCCACAATCACGAAGCACGGGCTTTCCGGGGATCCAAAAGAAGAAGAAATTAGGAACAAATAATGACAAAACAAACGCCACTTATGAAATCACCGACGCACAAAGAACTGCAACAGAGGGACTACCTTGGAACGGTCAGTAGGAAAACAACTAGGGGGACTCAAACCAATTTTACTCGCGCGAAACCTCGCACTTATCTCCTGACAAGCCACAAACACAAGAAAAGCAAAGCATCTAGCTCCCTCTTCCTCAACAAGATGACCTCATTGCTAGACATGACCCACTCAACTCAACAATATGACAATAAGACAACGAACAGGACAAATAAAAATCTAAAAGATTGCAGTCAACCGTCTTTATACCGACACTCGATACAACGACAAAATTCGTTATAATGACAATTTGAAAGTCACAAAACCTTCGCTCAAGAGGTGACGGTTAATGAGAAATTATGCAAGAATAAGCATTACACTTTCAAGCTTCATATGTTTTGGATATTTGTTAGAATCGCCTCAGTGAGTAGTAGTTTCTATATCTGGTTCTTTCGTCCAGGGTATAACACCATGGTTCAAACTTGTAGGAGTGTCCTTTCCAGCAATGACTTAATCTTGACTTGAAGCTATTCAGAGAGGGTGAGCTCACTACTGTTATTGGTAGATCATTCCAGCTATCAACTACTCTATTACTGAAAAATGTCCGCTTATTCTTAACCTATGTCCCTGTTTAAAGATTTTATGTTTGTAACGTCGTGTAGCCTCGTAGGCTTCCATTTTGAAAATGTATCACTTTTAATATCATCCATATTAATGATTTAGAATTTTTTATAGCTGAATCATATCAGCTCTTTCTCGACGGTATTCCAACGTTGGAAGACCTAGGGTATTCAGCCTCATCGGGAAGGATAAGTGCCTTAGACATGCATCAAGCCACGTCGCACGCCTCTGGACATTCTCAATCTGAATAATGTCTTCTTGTACATTGGTGACCATACAGATGTTGCATACTCCGTGCGGTCTAACTAAGGACTTGTACAAATTGAGGAATATCTCCTTATCTATGTATGTGAAAGTTCTAAAAATAACCCTATAATTTGATAAGCCTCGTTAACTTTGATACTGATATGCTCTCCAAATTTCCATTTACTGTCAAATATCACTCCTATATCCTTCTAAGTGTCCACTTTTGTGACTTTGATAGTACCATTTTGTGTTTCCATGGTGTATTCAGTTTCTGGAAAAAGTTTCCAATATGCAAGTGATGACATTTCTTAAAACTGAAAAACATATTCCACAGCCCTGTCCAGACTACTAAATTGTTCAAACTGGCCTGCACACGATTTACATGCTCTATTGCCTTGACTCGACCTAGAAGCTTAGAATCATCGGCATACAGCCTCACAGCAATGTGTATAAATTCAGGTAAGTCATTGATGAAGTTGACGAATAGTATCCCCGAGGTGACCTTCTCGAATTTTGAGTAATTACCGTTTATACCAACTCTCTGAGTCATGTTACTTACAAATTATTTTATCCAATTGTATTTTTGCCTCTTATTCCTTAGGTCTATAGCTTCTTTAGAAGGCGTTTGTGGGGAATTTTGTCAAAAGCCTTACAAAAAAGCAAGAAATATTATGTCGACGTCGTACCCCTGTTCAATTGCATCTGTTATTTCATCGAGAGTCTCTAATAATTGTGTTATAAATACAAGATTTCTCTGGCATAAAACCATGCTAGAATGGGGTAAAAAAGTTATTTTCATTCATGTGATCTAAAAGCTTATCTCGAATTAGCCTACCCATGAGTTTACATACCACTGATGTCAAACTTATTGGACGATAGTTCTCAGGATTGGTCTTTTCACCACTTTTATGTATCGCCGTGACATTTGTCTGCTCCCATATATCTGGTAATTTTCATTCGTTGAAAGATTTTGTAAATATTTGTTTCAGTGGTTCAGTTAGCTGTTCAGAGCATTCCTTCATTAATTTAGCATGCAAATTGTCCGGCCCCTGTGACTTTGATGGTTTCAATTTTGACATGGCCTAATGTATGCTTTCATAAGTTATTTCAATTGTCATTAAGGCTTCTATAAATTCTCTATCATGAAATTCAGGTAATGGCCCTGGTCCTTCTGTTTCAAATGCTCTTGCAAAGTACTTATTCAAAAGCTCAGCGTTTTCTGTATTGTCATTGGTTAGGGTCCCACTTAGCTGCTTTAGTTGACTTAAACTAGATTGTGTGTGTGTGTGTGTGTGTGTGTGTGTGTGTGTGTGTGTGTGTGTGTGTGTGTGTGTGTGTGTGTGTGTGTGTGTGTGTGTGTCAGTGCCAAACCTTGCCTTGTCCGAGGTTGGCTTTTTCGTCCGGAGGACTTCCTTTTTTCTTCATATTACAGCATTTTTTTTTTCTTGTGCCTTATGCTTATGTACTAATATGGCATACGTGATAATTATGAATAACAATATGTGATATTTTTAAACTATATTATACCTGCATGCTTCTCTTTGATATTTTTAAACGGTATGATAGATGCATGCCTATCTATGATTCTGATGATCTACCATTGTTTGTCGTAGTAAAGCCCTACAGGGCTAGTGTTGTGTCGTGTTTCACATAATGATATATATACAACTTGAAATAAATATTCTGGAGACCTGGGGTAATTGTAATCTGTAAACAATTATCATGATTAGTTGTAATCGATTACATTTTCTGAGTAATCACAAAGTAATCATCAGTAATCATGAGTGTTCATGATTACAAGTAATCATAATGTAATTGATAACATTGCAAAATGGCCTGTGATCATGATTACTTTGTGATTACTTTATGATTACATTTTGAAACTGATAGTGAAATATCCTACATTGTGTTCTGTGAAAAACAGAACAAAACTTATGTATCATAAATTAATAATATACAGTTCTGTTACTATGTTAATTATAAAAAAGAATGTATTTTTGCTAAAAAGCAGGTTGTATTTTACTGCTGAGTAGATGAAAGGAAAAATAAGCACCAATTTGTTTTTTTTCATAAAGACAGAAAAGGAAATTAACTACTTTCTAAATCTCTAGCAAGACAACTAAATTGATGCTCAATTAATCATTGAAAATGGATTGTAATTAACTTCTTTAGGTGTTTCCAAAATTTCAAAGATCTTATCATGCTAGATAATCCACTGCTGTGCAGGCAGATCATTAGTTTTGTTATTTACACATCAGTTTGTTTGTTTTGCTAAGCCCTAGGCCTGTCTTTGACACTTAAAAAACACATATTCTCTGCCTCTTGGTTGGGGTGGTCCATCATGATTGCATGCAATATACAGATCTGATAGTGGTGGCTCACATCAAAGGTGGTTTTATCTAATTGATTATGAAGGGGGTGGAGTGGGGGTTTCTCTGTCTGGTCTGTTTAGGCGGGGCCAGAAAAGGGGGAAATGAATATAATCTGAATATAATCTTTCATGGTCAATGAAATTTGATTTCGCGAAATCAAGCCGATTTCTCCAATTAGACATACCCACTTTTATGTAAGTGTTCATCATTTTATGTAAATGTTCATCACACCCATTAAACATCTTATCTTCGTATGCATTAGATATTTGTTTTAGATAGAGGTTCTTGCTGGAGTACAGAACAACTAAATTCTTGTTGGTCCTTTTCGGTATCAAGAAGTTTTTTTCGATGTTTAGTATTACCCTGCTACATTCGCTTTCTTTACGGACATTATGGGCAGTCCGATCCACGAATCGAAAGGCGGAAGTGAATAAATGTCAACAAACTGAATTTTTATGTGTAAAAAAAAAATAAATTGGTGTGTAAATATGCATGTATAGACACATTGCATAAGAAATTCTGCGCACAGTTTTACCGCATCTACACTAAATATTCAATTTGCATTTGAAAATCAGGAGATCTTTGGTAGCATACAGAATCGCCCCACCCTGGATCATATGCATGCAGATATGGCAGATTCGGAATACTGTCCTTTCGACATCGCTCGGAAAGAGGTTTTTCGCTTGGCGATTTATTTTGAATGAAGATATTTTGTTCTGATTCATATCTTATCAGAAACCACCATTTGTCTTTTCTGTTTCTGTGTTTTGTTCTTGAAAATTTGGTGGGTTCACCCCACAGATCCCAATCATGTATCGTCGAGTGTCCAGTGTTGTGGAGGTCGCGTTTTCGTGGACGTCATAAACAAAGTCCTTTCACGCGCGTACGTGCACTGTGCGAGATTTTTCTACTGTCAAACTGGTCAAACCAAGTTGATCAGAAGATTTGCTAAGAAAATGCGTTTCAAACAGGTAATTACACAAACATATGTATAAACTCACTTGTTTTTAGCCCATTTACACTAATCCCAAAAATTTACTTCCAAAAATTGCCCATAAAATAGTTCAAATGACATTCTTCACAACGCTGTCAACTGCGTCTGCTTGTTTACATCTGACTGGTTCTCGACGTCATCAATATTTGTTGTTTTAGGCCAAAGCAATTTTTTCTTAGGTTCACGGAAAAATATGTAAAATTGTGAATGGTGTAAATTTTTCAGCACTTTTCAGAACATTTTCAGCATTTCCTATGCACAGGGTCTCTACTTTTCTTAAATGCCAATAAACTTTATACAGTATAATGTAGTTTCAAACAGTCATGATTCCTTATGTAGATATTTGGTAAAAATGGACCACTTAGTCTGCCCTCCATTCTTTTGCAGCTTAATCCCAAACCTGCTAGAAGATACCGGGCATACAGCCACACGGCACTCACAGATGCTTAATGGCCGTGAAAGATGGTGGTCTTGCAGTCACAAAGGCAGCCATACAGTATAGGGTCCCTGAGCAGACTTTGCGGGATCAGGTACTTGGCAAGGTGAATGTGGACTGTGTCAGCTCCAGTGCATCCCCAGTGCTTACCATTGATGAAGAGGCCAAGATTGTTCATCATTTGAGAAATATGGCTACCTATGGTTATGGCTACACGAGTCAAGAGATTGTTGATATAGCCACAGATTATGCTTTACAGCTTGGCAAGAGGCCCCAAGATCAACCATTCACCCTCAACTAGTTTCGCCGCTTCATTGTCAGATGGCCTGAACTACGGGTTTTAAAACCACGTGCTCTTGAACAACAGCGTGCTAAGTGTACCTCTAAGTCAGTTGTGTCATCTTACTTTGAAGAACTCGAACGTGTTATCAAGAAATACAATCTCCAAGACAAGCCTCATCTTATCTTTAATGTTGATGAAAAGGGAATCACACAGAACCACAGCCCTCCTCACATAGTTTCCGATATAGATTATCACCCACAATCCGTAACTTCTGGAAAGTCACAAACGACAACTATTCTAGATGTGGTAGTGCAAGTGGGGTTACCATTCCACCTTTCTTTATCTTTGCTGGCAAGAGACTGATTCCGGAACTGATGGAGGGTGCGTCTCCTGGAGCGGCTGGAGCAATGTCAGAAACAGGCTGGTCCAATGCAGAACTATTCAGAAAATATCTCCAAGAACACTTTGTAAAATTAATACCTGTGAGAGAACCTGAACAGCATCTACTACTTATTCTTGATGGCCATAAGTCACATATATTACTTGATCTGTTAGAGTGGGCAAAGGAAAGGAAAATAATTTTATTTATATTACCAGCTCATACATCACACATACTTCAGCCATTGGATGTTTCTTGCTATGGTCCCTTGCAAAAAATGTATAATTCTGAGTGCCATAAACTTATGAGACAGTCAATATCTATAACACGGTATAATGTATGTGCTGTGACCTGTAAGGTTTACAACAGAGCATTATCATCAGAGAACCTTCATTCGGCATTCCGCAAGACAGGCATCTTTCCATTTGACAAGTCCCAGATTAAAAATGTATATGTTAAGCCTGCTGAAGTATTTGCAGCTAAAACTTCTTCAGATACAACAAATAAAGATTTAAAAAATAAAGCAGATGATGTTCAGCAAGGTGAAGAAATGGATTTCGAAGAGAACCAAGATAATGGCAAGCCAAGTGATGTAATAACAAGCAGTCAAAACAACAGCATGGATTCTCCAAGTGCATTTATGACATCACACATAGAAAAGCTTATAGAAATTAAAAGCATGGTCTCTGACAAGAAAGTATGAAATACCATCAGTAAACTAACATCTGGCAAACCAATAACAGAAAAGGAGAATGTGAGAGGCATTGTTGATCACCAGCTGAATTACAGAAAAAAAAAAAACTACTCATCCAAACAATTCTGGAACTAAAGACATGATAAAAATTAATAAAGGAAAACAGCATGTTAAAGGCAAGGGTAAAATTAAACAGCGCAATCCATGTAAAAAGAGCTCATCTGCAGAAAACAAACTGTCAAAGAGTGCATGTGAAATTAGTCAATGTAATTCCCCTAAGCCTGGCCCATCTCACTATTATGTAGACTCCTCCAGTGACGATTCTGCATCAGATTCTGATATTCCAGATGAAGAAAAGTGTTGCATATGCAAAATGTACACCCCAAGAGAGATCAGAGAAAGCAATACTATCAAGTTTACCAAGTGGGTTCAGTGTGATAACATGGCATGTCGTTCTGGGTTCATCTAAAATTTTGCACCTCTCTTTCAGTCATTAGAAGTTTTATTGTCCTCATTGTGAGCAAAACACTGAAGAATAATCTGTTTGCAAGGTATTATTTTATAACTATTGGTTCTGTTTTGCTTGTTGGGCTGTTGGCACAGTTTACAAACGATTTTTTTTTAATTATATGCATTCTTGTTAGTCCGTTTCTCAAAGTGATTATTTTAAAGATTCTTTCTAAGTGTCCATTTTTTTTTTTTGTGTGAATTAGGGCCACGTAGGAGAGAAAAAAAATATAAAAATGTTCATTCAGATTAAATAGGTGAAGTTTAGTAATGGAGCATCCAACTAAAAATTTTATTTTAGTGGCCTAAATTGTCTGTTTCCGGTTTAGAAACTGACCCACGAAAAGAGGACACGGGTGGCGCCATCTTTATTTTTGACATGCGACTTGTCTGACAACATTTTCAGTTGCTAGGGATAACTCTGGATTTCATGGAGTAATATAAATGAAGCAGAAACAACTTACTAAAAGGTTAGTAGTACATATTTATTAGCTCACCTGAGCCGAAGGCTCAAGGTGAGCTATTGTGATCACTCACCGTCCGTCGTCGTCGTCCGTATGTTCGTCCGTTCACAATCTTTAAACAACATCTCCTCCTAAACCACTGGTTGGAATTTGACCAAACTTCACAGGAATGATCCTTGGTTGGTCCTCTTTCAAAATTGTTCAAATGGTTCAGGTCCATTGCATATCTAGGTCACAGGAGCTAAAAATAGCTTTTTTAACTAATAACTTAAAAAATCTTTCTTTGTCCGAAACCACTGGACCGATTTCAATATAATTTTGCAAAAATGTTCCTTTGGTGATCCTCTACCAAGATTGTTCAAGCCATTTAGATTCGTCAAAAAATATGGCCGCCAGGGGGTGGGGATATTTTCCCTATATATCCATATAGAAAACTTTAAAAATCTTCTTGTCAGAAACCACTGGACCGATTTCCATATAATTTTGCAGAAATGTTCCTTTGGTGATCTTCTACCAAGATTGTTCAAGCCATTTGAATTCGTCAAAAAACATGGCCACAAGAGGGCGGGGCTTATTTTCACTATATATCTATATAGAAAAATTTATTCTTCTTGTCACTATATATCTATATAGAAAAATTTATTCTTCTTGTCCGGTCCATTGATATCTAGGTCACAGGAGCTAAAAATAGCTTTTTTAACTAAAAACTTAAAAACTCTTTCTTTGTCCAAAACCACTGGACCGATTTCAATATAATTTTGCAAATCTTCAAAATTGTTCAAATGGTTCCGGTCCATTGCATATCTAGGTCACAGGAGCTAAAAATAGCTTTTTTAACTAATAACTTAAAAAATCTTTCTTTGTCCGAAACCACTGGACCGATTTCAATATAATTTTGCAAAAATGTTCCTTTGGTGATCCTCTACCAAGATTGTTAAAGCCATTTAGATTCGTCAAAAAATATTGCCGCCAGGGGGTGGGGCTTATTTTCCCTATATATCCATATAGAAAACTTTAAAAATCTTCTTGTCAGAAACCACTGGACCGATTTCCATATAATTTTGCAGAAATGTTCCTTTGGTGATCTTCTACCAAGATTGTTCAAGCCATTTGAATTCGTCAAAAAACATGGCCACAAGAGGGCGGGGCTTATTTTCACTATATATCTATATAGAAAAATTTATTCTTCTTGTCACTATATATCTATATAGAAAAATTTATTCTTCTTGTCCGGTCCATTGATATCTAGGTCACAGGAGCTAAAAATAGCTTTTTTAACTAAAAACTTAAAAACTCTTCTTGTCAGAAACTACTGGACCGATTGCGATATAATTTGGTAGAAATGTTCCTTTGGTGATCCTCTACCAAGATTGTTCAAACCATTTGGATTCGTATATATCCATATAGAAAACTTTAAAAATCTTCTTGTCAGAAACCACTGGATTGATTTCCATATAATTTTGCAGAAATGTTCCTTTGGTGAGCCTCTACTAAGATTGTTCAAGTCATTTGGATTCATCAAAAAACATGGCCGCCAGGAGGCAGGGCTTATTTTCCCTATATATCTGTATAGAAAACTTAAAAAATCGTCTTGTCAGAAACTACTGGACCAATTGCAATATAATTTGGCAGAAATGTTCCTTTGGTGATCCTCTACCAAGATTGTTCAAGCCATTTGGATTCGTCAAAAAACATGTCGCCAGGGGGCGGGGCTTATTTTCCCTATATATCTTTATAGAAAACTTAAAAAATCTTCTTGTCAGAAACCACAGGACAGATTGCGATATAATTTGGTAGAAATGTTCCTTTTGTGATCCTCTACCAATATTGTTCAAACCATTTGGATTCGTCAAAAAACATGGCTGCCAGGGGACCGGGCTTATTTTCCCAGTATATCGATATAGACAGCTTTAAAAATCTTCTTGTCAGAAAACACTGGACTGATTTCCATATAGTTTTGCAGAAATGTTCCTTTGGTGATCCTCTACCATGATTGTTCGAGCCATTTGGATTCATCAAAAAACATGGCCGCCAGGGGGCAGGGCTTATTTTCCCTATATATCTATATAGAAAACTTAAAAAATCTTCTTATCAGAAACTACCAGACCAATTGCAATATAATTTGGCAGAAATGTTGCTTTGGTGATCCTCTACCAAGATTGTTCAAGTCATTTGGATTTGTCAAAAAACATGGCTGCCAGGGGGCGGGGCTTATTTTCTCTATATATCTGTATAGAAAACTTTAAAAATCTTGTCAGAAACCACTGGACCGATTTCATTATAACTTGACAAAAATGTTTCCTTGTTGACCCTCTAACTTGATTGTTCAAGTAATCGTGATTCTTCAAAAAACATGGTCACTAGGGGTAGGGGCTTATTTTCCCTATATATCTATATAGAAAACTTTAAAAATCTTCTTGTCAGAAACCAATGGACCAATTTTTTATATAACTTGGCAGGAATGTTTCTTTGGTCACCCTCTACCAAGGTTGTTCAAGCCGTCATGATTCGTCAAAAAATATGGCTGCAAGGGGGCGGGGCTTATTTTCCCTATACATGTATATCTAGTTAGAAAACTTGAAAAAAATCTTCTTGTCAGAAACCACTGGACCGATTTCAGTATAACTTGGCAGAAATGTTTCCTTGGTGACCCTTTACCAAGATTGTTCAAGCCATCATGATTTGTCAAAAAGCATAGCTGCTAGGGGGCGGGGCTTATTTTCCCTGTATATCTATATAGAAAACATGAAAAAATCTTCTTGTCAGAAACCACTGGACCAATTTCAATATAATTTGGCAGACATGTTTCCTTGGTGACCCTTTACCAAGATTGTTCAAGCTGTCATGATTTGTCAAAAAAAATGACTGCTAGGGGTGGGGCTTATTTCCCCTATATATCTATAAAGAAAACTTCAATGATCTTCTTGTCAGAAACCACTGGACTGATTTAAATATATGTCTTATGTAACCCTCTATCAAGATTGTTCAAGCCGTCCTGATTCGTCAAAAAACATGGCTCCCAGTGGGTGGTGCTTATTTTCCATATATACATGTATCTATATAGAAAACTTTAAAAATTTTCTTGTCAGAAACCACTGGACCGATTTCCATATAATTTTGCAGAAATGTTCCTTTGGTGATACTCTGCCAAGGTTGTTCAAACCATTTGGATTTGTCAAAAACATGGCCGCCAGGGGGTGGGGCTTATTTTCCCTATATATCTATATAGAAAACTTTAAAAAATCTTCTTGTCAGAAACCACTAGACTGACTATTACCTGGCAGGAATGTTTCTTTGGTGACCCTCTACCAAGGTTGTTCAAGCTGTCATGATTTGTCGAAAACATGGCCACTAGGGGGCGGGGCTTGTTTTTCCTATATATCTATATAAAAAAACTTTAAAAATCTTCTCATAAGAAACCTTTGGACCGAGTTCAATGTAATTTGACAGGAATATTGCTTTGGTGACCTTCTACCAAGACTGTTCAAGCCTTCATGATACGTCAAAAAACATTGCCCCCAGGGGGGCGGGGCTTATTTTCCATATATATCTGTATAGAAAACTTTGAAATTCTTCTTGTCAAATACCCCCACATCGATTTCAATGTTGCTTTGGTGACCCTCTACCAAGAATGTTCAAGCAATCCAGATTTGTCAAAAAACATGGCTGCTAGTGGGTGGGGCTTATTTTCCCTATATATCTAGATAGAAAACTTTGAAAATCTTCTTGTCAGAAACCACTGAACTGATTTCAATTTAACTTGGCAGGAATGTTCCTTTGGTGACCCTCTACCAAGTTTGTTCAAGCTGTCATGATTCATCAAAACAAAAAATGGCCGTTAGGGGGTAGGGCGCTATAGCTATATAAAACACTTTAAAAATCTTTGTCAGAAACCACTGGACCAATTTCATTATAACTTGGCAGAAATGTTCCTTTGGTGACCCTCTTTCAAGATTTAGTTCAAGTTATCATGATGCATTAAAAAGTAAAAAGAAAAAAAACATGGGGGGTGGGTGCAGGGCTATAACATTCAGAGCAGTGAACTTGGCTGAAACTTCAACAGTAAGTATGCAAATCTGTTTGCTCAGGTGAGCGATATAGGACCATCATGGTCCTCTTGTTTTTATTATCGCACCTGCTTGTAGCAGGGTGCGATATAGGCGTCCGATTTTCCGTCCGTCCGTCCGTCTGTCAACATTTATGTCGACGTTCGACATTTATGTCAAAGTTAGTATTCTAATCAACTACAAGACTAAACAACCATCAAACCTTGCATGAAACATCTCCCTGACCTCCTGACTTTGCAACATAGGCGTCCGCTTTTCCGTTTGTCTGTCCATTCGTCCGTCCGTCTGTCAACATTTATGTCGACGTTCGACATTTATGTCAAAGTTAGTATTTTAATCAACTACAAGACTAAACAACCATCAAACCTTGCATGAAACATCTCCCTGACATCCTGACTTTGCGACATAGGTGCCCACTTTTCCATTCGTCTGTCTGTCCGTCCGTCCGTCTCTTAACAGTTCTGTTATGTCGAAGTTCGACATTTATGTCAAAGTTAGTATTCTAATCAACTACATGACTAAACAACCATCAAACCTTGTATGAAATATCACCCTGACCTCCTGACTTTGCGACATAGGTGCCCGCTTTTCCATTCGTCTGTCCGTTCGTCCGTCCGTCTGTCTCTTAACAGTTCTGTTATGTCGAAGTTCGACATTTACGTCAAAGTTAGTATTCTAATCAACTACAATTCTACAACAACCATCATACCTTGCATGACACATCTCCCTGACCTCCTGACTTGGCAGATATGTTGACCCAGTGACCTTGACCTATATTTTGCGCTCCATTGACTTTGACACAATTTATGTTGACGTTCCAGATCTTCTCAACTATAAGGCGTACAACTACCAAACCTTGCATAGTGCTTCTCCTAGAGGTACAGACTTGGCAGGTACCTTGACCCGGTGACCTTGACCTATATTTTACGCTCCAGTGACTTTGACATATTTTGCGTCGACATTCAATATCTCCTCAACTATAAGGCCTACAACCATCAAACCTTGCAAAGTGCTTCTCCTCAATGTACTGACTTAGCAGATACCTTGACCTGGTGACCTTGACCTATATTTTGGCTGCAGTGACTTTAACATAATTTACGTCAACGTTCCAGATCTCCTCAAGTGTAAGACCTCTAGCTACCAAACCTTGCATAGTGCTTCTCCAATATGTACTGACTTGGCAGGTATCTTGACCCGGTGACGACCTATATTTTGCGCTCCAGTGCCTTTTACACATTTTACGTCAAAGTTCAATATCACCTCAACTATAAGGCCTACAACCATCAAACCTTGCATAGTGCTTCTCCTCAATGTACAGACTCTGCAGGTACCTTGACTGGGTGACCTTGACCTATATTTCACGCTCCATTGACTTTTACACAGTGTACGTCACCCTTCCATATGTCCTCAACTGTAAGGCCTTCAACCACCAAACCTTATATAGCACTTCTTCTCGATGTATTGACTCGACAGGTACCTTGACCTGGTGACCTTGACCTATATTGTGCACTCCAGTGACTTTGACACATTTTATATTGATGTTCGGTATCTCCTCAAATATAAGACCTACAACCACTAAACCTTGCATAGTGCTTCATCTCATTGCACTGGCTTGGCAGGTACCTTGACCCAGTGACCTTGACCTATATTTGACAAATTTTACGTTGATGTTTGATAACTCCTCAACTATAAGGCCTACAACCACCATACCTTGCATTGTGCTTCTCCTTGATGTACTGAATTAGCAGGTACCTTGACCCATGACCTTGACCTAAATTTCATGCTCCAGTGACTTTTACACATTTTACGTCAATGTTCCATTATCATTGGGCTGTATGATACGAAAAGTCAGTGCTGAAGATATAGCCATTAGAGGGAATGGGACTGGCCTGGAATATATGTGCCCCACTTGGCACTTTGTCTACATTTTTTCAACCCAGTTTTCCAAGTAAGCACTGCTAAGAATGAAATAAACTTATTTAATAACCACATTCTGATTGTGGCCAGCAGGTGCGATGACGCCTTCCGCGGAATTCTTGTTTTATTAGAGGCTTTGTACATGTCACACTCTTCTTTACCTCCACGGAAAGCGGACACTCTGGGATATTCCAGGACTCAATCCAGATTTATATTCTCAGTGTTTTTTGAGGCCAACAGGTATGACTTTTACTTTTTTTATAGTTCAGTGGGTATTTTGTACTATTTCCAACCTAGTTTAATTGGTTAATTTGTGAAAATTGGGAGTTCTATTTCTTTCTTTAGATACTGCAACACCCCCTCATGAGGATTACGTGCAAGTGGATTATGACTTACTGTAGTGGTACAAAGTGTAAGAAAAAGTTAAGAACAGATGATAGTGTTAAAAGACATATACAAGAAGATATAAAAACAGTTTCTGTTGTGCTACTAGGTGTGATGGTCATGCGACCGAACTGCCACACTGAACTGATCCAGAGTGGGCAGCAGTACTATCTGTGCTTTTATTAGCGATTATTTCTTTTGCAGGGGTATGAAACACTCTACCAATCCAAAATTCGTTTCTTGCTTTCATACGAAAGAAACGAAGTAATTTATTGGAAAAGAATATTAGTTTTACAGTTGACTCTCGTTATCTCAACCTTGCTTATCTCGATCCTATCACTTACATTGTATGTCGAACTGATTTCTAAGTCCCGATTATTTTCCCTATGTATTTATTGAGTTTCAGCTTCGTGTATGTCGAACTACTCTTATGTCAACACTTCTGTTATCTCGTCCATCATTTTCAGTCCCTAAATACATTTTTCACAGCTTTTACTACTGCATATCTCGAACTCAGACCATGACGGAGAGAAGGAAAAAAATGAAAGATGCGGCGCCGCCGGTCTCTCAATTAATAAAAATCATGATAGGCCAATGATAAATTTATCAAAACATATAATTTTCCCCTTTGTCTAGGTAAATACAATCAACACAATCAATGCTTAAAATCCACCATTATGAAGTCACATGTGTGACGAGTCGGATTTGACATGCGGCGTTCAACACTGTCTCTTGTCATTGATTTGTAACATAAAAGGTGGCCTAGAATAGTGTTATGGAAGATTAGTCAACACAGTTTCTTTAATTTATTGTTTGGATATACTCGTCAAATGTCTAAATGGTATAGAGTCTTCAAGAAAAGTCAGTGTGCAACAGGCTCCGACTCAGATCAGCCTGTAATGATCAGACTAGCTAAGTCTGAATCTTCACTTTTATTACTCTTTGGTCAGGTGGTGCTCTTGGTAAGCCCAGATAAGGCTCATTCGTACAATGAAAAAATCGTGGGCATGCAGGCTGATCCGAGTTTTTGATAGTCGCAGTCTTCTAGGAGGTTTTGTCGTACACGGCATCAAATAAACGAATCACATGTGGGTACTGATATTAACCCTTCCGACCCTGTAGACTGGTACGGATACCCACACAAATAGTTTAGGTCCAGATGAGATGGTTCATAACGAGCTTTCTCCGGAGGATCTATAGTTATGATGAAAGTTTGTATATGCCAGGGGAAATAATCCAAACAAGCTTACAGCTCCTGCTTACCGACATTGTAAGTTTTGTATGCATATGTGGAAACCAGTCAACTCTTTATATCAAGTCGTCTATGCGAAGGGAGCTAATCCAAACCAGCTCATGACATAGCTACCACGCCCCGGAAACCAGTAATTTATTCATAGCTAATATGGAAATCCAAATTTGCAGGAATTAAAAGAAACTATAAAACACGTGAGAAATCTACCATTTATTGTAATTATTATTTATTGAGAACTATTGCCCATCCTCTAAAACAAACAGGAACAATGCAAACTGAAGTACGTGTATATCATTTGAATAACCATTTACATGTGCCTTCCAAGCACATTTGGGCAAAGAGTCATCATACCTATGACATCATGATTTGGCTGTCTCGAATTACTGATAACTCAAACCTCAGGTCCCGTGAAGTTCGTGATAATGAGAGTCAACTGTATTTTGTTTGTATCTTTTGTAAGAAAATGTAAAGAAAAAAATATTTTTGTTTTTGAAAGGCTTAATTTTGCATAATTAACATACTGTGTCTCTCGTCTTTTGTTATTGTAATGTACAGGTGACTGCTCGCTAAGCGGAATAGAAGGCAAATCGCCCGAAACCGACCAAAATGGAGATCAGTGGATACCTGTCATACTGACATGCAAAATTAAGCCTTTCAAAAACAAAAATGATTTCTTTTTTTTTTTTTTTTACATTTTCTCACAGAAGATAAAAACAAAATAAAATTAATATTCTTTTTCCAATAAATTACATGTACTTTGTTTCTTTCGTATGAACGCAAGAAATGAATTTTTGATTGGTAGGGTGTTTCATACCCCTGCGAAGGAAATAATCCCTAATAAAAGCACAAATAGGACCCCAATTTTCACAATATTACCAAACTAGGTTGGAAATAGTACAAAATATCCACTGAACTACAAAAAAGTGAAATTCATACCTGTTGGCCTCAAAAAACACAGAGAATATAAATCTGGATCAGGGATTACATGATCGGATTGGGGGTGGGGTTGGGAGGGGGGAGGGGGTGTTTCATACCCCACCTGAAAATTTACCTTAAAATTAAATTTACGCCCAAAAATTAATCTGACCTATGCAATTTCTATAGTACACTAAAGCTTGGCCTCAGTATACACTGGCCTAGTAACTAGGGTACAGGTACATGTATTGTATTTATTGGAAATATGTTGTCTTTGTTGAGTTTTCATAATTTTGTATGATGAAATTTCATTGCTCATATTTCAATTATTTCTCCAAATATCTGAAATTGATGCTATAACATTAATTTTATCATTTGTGATTTAACGTTTTTCAACCAAACCTATATAACCCTGCTCCATCTGGGCTATTTAAACTTTAATGAGTTATGGGGAATTAGCTCATTATACATAATTTAAGTCCAAGTTCATTTTCAACATTTTAATTTATTTAGTTTCTTTTCTTTTCTGTATTTCTCAAATGTCCCCACCTGGCAGTTAAACTATTTACAAACATATCTAAAAGGTTTATTTCACTTCTCTCTACATTCTTCTATTTCACATTTTGGTGCCTAAACTTATTTAAATTCTTCTTAACACATATATATCCGTCCTTATCATTCAACATCTAAATCGCCACTCCATGCAGCCTTCTACTTTCCCATCATGCTCTCTTTCCCTCCTTTTTGCTAACCAATCAAAATATCCCTTTCAAACCATTTCTCCCATCTTTCATTCCCATGATGCTCCAGCCACTTCCAAAACTACCAATCACAATCTCTCTTACAAACCCTACGTTCTGTGTAACTGATATCTACCCCAAGAGTTTGCCTAATATGGGAGACCCTACTGATAACAATAATCAGAAAGAGGATGTCATGCTGCTGCTGCATGATCACAGCTTCCACTTGCAGAACATATTCCAGGGCCTCCCAGTTAGCCATTCTCAGAGGGAGTGCAAGTAATCTGATATGACCACTTCATATCAACCACATATTAATTAAATGACTCTTTCAGACTGCTGATATTCACAAATATTAAAATTATTAATTTTGAAATTAAATAAATTCTAAATAAAATATTATGAAGTTTAATTATATTAATTAAAGTAATTAGTACTTTAATTAAAGTAATTAGTACTTTAATTGCCCTGGTGATACCTACATGTATTAAAACCAATTTGTTACAACTCAGTTATCACCCAAAATCATTTTTAATGACCATATTGCTGTAAAATTGCACTAAGGCAACATATTTTGGCAGTTCAGTTAGTAACAAGTCCTGGTATTATTAAGTTCCAAGGCTAAAGTGATTTTTTGGAATTTTTATATAAGACGATATTTATACCCCCGTAAACTTTGTTTGAAGTTGGGGTATACTGTTTTCATGTTGTCCGTGTGTCCGTCCGCCAAGCTGGTTTTTCCCTAATATCTTGAAAAGGCAGTGATGGATATTCATCAATTTCTGCAGACACATTGATATCAATAAGGTGTACCTACATAAGAGAAAGTAAGGGCTAGGGGTCAATTCTCTTGGAGTTATTGCCCTTTGTAAAAATTTTTCTTAATGCAGTAAAAATTTTGTGTGCATACTATCTCTTTAACCAATGGCTGGAATATGACCAAAGTAGCACAGATACATCATCAGGATGGGGGAAAGAAGTGATTAGATTTTGGTGACCTTGACCTTATTTTCAAGGTCACTACATTATAAATACTCAAAAAGTGAGCCTTGTTAATGCAGTAAAAAGTTTGTGTGCACATTACATGTATCTCTTTAACCAATGGCTGGAATTTGACCAAACTAGCACAGATACATCCTAAGGATGGGGGAAAGAATTGATTAGATTTTGGTGACCTTGACCTTATTTTCAAGGTCACTACATTATAAATACGCAAAAAGTGAGACTTGTATGTGTTCTATCTCATGAATCAATAGATGGAATTTGACCAAATTACCACAGATACATCATTGGGATTGGGGAAAGAAGTGATTAGATTTTGGTGACCTTTATTTCGTTTTCAGGGTCACATTGAAACTCAAATTTTGATAGAAAAAAGCTTGTGTGCACACTATATCTTGAACCAATGGCTGGAATTTTAACAAACTAGCACAGATACATTGTTAGGACATGGGAAAGAAGTGATTAGATTTTTGTGACCCTGACTTCATTTTCAAGGTCACTACATTATAAATACTCAAAAAATGACCCTTGTGTGCACCCTATCTCATGAATCATTAGGTGGAATTTGTTCAAGCTAGCACAGCTACTTCATTGGGTTGAGGGAAAGAAGTGATTAGATTTTGGTGACTTGGACCTTATTTTCAAGGTCACACTGACACTTTGAAATTCAAATTTTGATAGAAAAAAAAGCTTATGTGACACATTGATATCAATAAGGTGTACATACTAAGGCTGGCACGATTAATCGGATAATCAATTAATTGATCGATAAATTCCACAAACATGATTATCATTACTGATTTGCTAATAATCGATCAATTGATTTCTGTGTTTGATACTTTACCGTATTTACTATTTGTATTTAGACACCTCAACTCCTTACCATACTTAATCTAAAATTTGAACAAGTACAGTTTACTACCTACTGTTGTATCTAAACATAATTGGATAAGTGGCAAACAGGGTAGACCCTGATGAGACATCGCGTTTGGGGCATCTCATCAGGGTCTACACTGTTTGCTCACGCTTGTCTATGTCTGACCAAATACATACAATAAAGTATAACAAATGGTAAGAATCATGCTCAGACAGGTAAAATTATGACCAAATCTTCAGTGATTACTAATTGATTATCGATCACAATGGCAGGACTAATAATCGATTATCTTTTCAGTCCGATTAGCCAGCCTTTAGTACCTGCATAAGAGAAAGTATGGGCTAGTGGCCCCTTCTCTTGGAGTTATTGCCCTTTGTAAAATTTCTTAATGCAGTAAAAAGTTTTTTGCGCGCACTATCTCTTCAACCAATGGCTGGAATTTGACCAAACTAGCACAGGTACATCATCAGGATAGGGGAAAGAAGTGATTAGATTTTGGTGACCTTGACCTTATTTTCATTTTATTAGATTATGGTGACCTTGACTTTATTTTCAAGGTCACGCCGGCACTTTGAAACTTAATTTTTTTTTTTTTTTTTTAAAGATTCATACACATTTATTCATTATTATATTTACCTTTGCTATCCCTTCTTTTTTTTTTTTTTTTTTTTTATTTTATTCAACTGACAATCTCAATTAAATACATGTACAGACAGAATATTTGTTACGTAAGTATATATGGTAAACTGACAAACATAAGATTAGAATCAAGCACAACTGATCCATTCGCCTGTGTGACATACATGTTTATAATACTATAAATTGATGTTCATTTCTGTTTACGACAATTACATGTACAAACATATTGGGTTCCTTTAAAAGTACAAGTCAATACCAGAAACTAACTAACGTTTTTCGCGTGCGAGAAGCCCCCGCGACAATAATATTAAAAAAAAAAAAAGAAAAAACGGAAATCAGACGTGGGAATTTCTCGCCACGAAAAAATAGCTGACCCACTGTGTACCATCGAACTATGAAATAAGGAGTTTAAAACACTAGTTAAAAAGTTCTCCCTTCCCCTATCCTACCCCTCAAGTCACATCTTCCAATGAGAACAACATTCTACAGCCATCAGACATCTTGTCTGTTGAAACTTAAATTTTCATAGAAAAAAGTTTTATGCTTTATGCAGGGTGAGGGGGTGGGGATCGAATAAGTGCTGCTTACTGACAATTTTCATTTTTACTTTTCTTTGCTGAATTTAAATTACTAGTGTTTCACAATATTATTATGAAAATTTCAGAAAAATTGAACCAGCAGAACTTGTTGAAAAATTGTCCTCAGTTTACCTACCCTACAGATTTCTGCATTTGTTTTTAATAAAACTATTTGATTTTTTAAAAAACAATGACTAGAATAAAACTTTTTGTGCATAGGTAGTTGCGACAAATGGTTTTGCATTAAATTATGACAAAAGTTTGCAAATTTACTTCTGCTGTGTAAAGCGCCAAGCGAAAAACGACTCTCAAAGATGTCGAAAGCACAGTAATGGTAGGCATTCAGTCCAGACCACATTTATATTGCCACAGTTACCAGCAGTATCTGTAGTGAACAAAACCCTGCACCCTAGAAACACACAGGAGCATAGCATCCCTGGTAATGAACCAGTCATTTTAACTAGTGCCCCCATCTATGGGGATGGGTGGGGAGTGAGGGGCTAGCAACCTTTATTTGTACCCATTGCCCACACCTCCAGCACCACCACCACCACCATAATTATCACCAAATACTCCTTCTTTACAATACAATTCTTCTGCAAACTAAGAAAAAACGATGCCAGAAACTTTTAAAAAATTCGGAAACTTGTGACATTTTAATCTACAGTAACTTGATACAAATTTTTCATTTATCAAAAGGATATTATACTTGAAACCAGTACTGAAACTGTCTCTGCAAAATACACGCTAGTTTGCAGTATAGTACAATTTAACAATTCAAAGGCTATATAGGGAATTACTTACATTTTCTCTCAGTAATTTCATGGAGCTTTTCAAATGGAGATTCCATTTAGTGCAAAGTAGCTGGAATGTAAAAATCAAGAATGCTATACAAACTTTGCAAAGGCCATATCCAAATCAGTCTTCCCTCCTTCATCTAGCCCTCTCTGCATAACAGATTTTAATATCCATCAGTGCTCGAGCTAGGATTTGAGTGCAGAGGGAGGATGGGTAGGGCACTTTTTGTGCAGTCATAAAAGGATTAGGGCACCATGTCATGTGATGGTGCTTTGTATCAAGACATGTTACAAATATTATGCCATTCCACAATAAATGTCTCCAACTAGAAAATGCATAAAACTGACCTTCAAACATTGATAACTGTTTCAATCTCAGATTTTCATGGAATTTTCACCAAAATGTAGGGGTTTATGTCTTGAATTAAAATCAGACAGAGATCAGCTTAAGAAAGGCAGAGGTCTGCCTGCAGGAGAGGGCAAGAGGGGTGGTCCATCCCTCTTTATAGGGCTAGCTGGAGCACTATCCATTTCCTAGGATCAATTCTAACAAATATTGTTTCTACCCAGAGCAGCAGGACACATTGATTTGCACCCTTCCCCCATCCCCCACCACCCCCCCTCCCCCACCCAACCCCCTGACATAATCTCCATTATAGACGGTTTGCATGAAATGATTTCCTGATATCATGAAAATGCAGCGATGGATATTCATCAATGTTTGCACATTGATATCAAGAGGGTGAACCTACAAAAGAAAAAGTAAGGGCTGGGGGGCCAATTCTCTTAGAGTTATTTCCCTTTATAAAATTTCTTAATGCAGTAAAAAACTTGTGTGTGCACACTATCTCTTTAACCAATGGCTGGAAATTAACCAAACTAGCACAGATACATCATTCGGATGGGGCGGGGAAGAGGGGTGGGGGGTGGGTGATTAAATTTTGGTGATGTTGACGTTATTTTCAAAATCACTACATTATAAGATTAAAAGTGAGCATTGTGTGCACTCTATCTCATGAATCAATAGATGGAATTTGACCAAACTAGCACAGATACATCATTGGGATTAGGGAATGAAGTCATTAGATTTTAGTGACTTTTATTGCATTTTCAAGGTCACACCAGCACTTTGATTTTGATAGAAAAAAAGTTTGTGTGCACACTATATCTTGAACCAGGGCTGGAATTTTACCAAACTAGCGCAGGTACATCATTAGGACATGGGAAAGAAGTGATTACATTACGGTGAGTTTTCAGATATTGGGGACCTAGACCTCATTTTCAATGTCACGCTGCCACAAAAGCTTGTGTCTAATATCTTGAAAATGCAGTGATGGATATTCATAAATATCTTGAAATAATGGCTGGAATTTGACCAAACTAACACAGATACATGTACATCATTAGGACATGAGAAAGAAGCGATTAGAATTTGGTGACCTTGACCTGATTTACAAGTTCACACTGGCACTTTGAAACACAAAATTTTATAGAAGAAAGGCTGTGTGCACACTATCTCTTGATTCAGTGTCACACCAGCACTTTGATATTCAAATTTTGATAGAAAAAAAAACTTGTGTGCATACTAGCTCCTGAACCTATGGCTGGAATTTGGCCAAAACTGGTTCTTATTATGATTACGGTAAATGTCCTAAAATTTCGAACACTCTAAAATTTGGAACACCTAGTATTTTTGCCCAAAATAATTTCTGGAAATGTCCTAAAATCTCGAACAGTGGCGGTTTTGCAAAAAGGGGATTTCTAAAATTTCGAACACAGCTTTCTTCAAGTACATGTAATTTTTTATCGGCACATTCTAATTTCGATAACGTTTTTTTTTTTTTTTTTTTTTTCCGTTACGGAACTGGAAACTAAAGTAGTAGTGTTGAAAGCCACCGCAAAACGTAAATGCTCACAGCAGTGTCATAACGAATTTTATGTACATAAATGGCATGGGAACCGTATTTTAATTTTATACAAACCCAGAAGATTATGACTGAAAATTTACAAAAAAAAACACAAAAAAACAACAACTTTCCATCACAATGTTAGCCATTTCTACGCGACAGTCACATGGATGTCCGCGTGACAAGGGTTAGATTATGTGCAGGCGATCTAGAACTGTTGTTACTTTGTGGCAGACATGATAAATATTCCGGTTGAAAACGAAGGCCAGGATAAAAGAATGGATCTGCGCTGTACGATCTGACTATTTACTGTTTGTTCATGTATCTCACCACTACGTATGTCTTATTGCTTTACCTACGTAGATTTTCATGGGACTGCTTAGATACGCCACCGGGCAACGACACGCAATTCTGGGACAGTCTCATTTACAGTATAGATTACAAAAAATATATATGTGAAAATACAGAAAATGCAACAGTCACATTCCCTTTTCCCGCACGAAGAAACCGTGTGCTCATAACGGTTACATCACGAGAAATCGTGGCGGAAACCGCTTAGAGGGAAAACTCACACTTTTGTTTGTTAAATTATAGAGCAGTTTTTCGACAGAAATGCATATGAAACTGGCAGATATTAAAATAGAGCCTAAGTATTAGGACAGATAGGCCTATGCAAACTGTAGACTCAGATCAGACACCATAGACAAAGAGGGAATGAAACTAGTTAGGGGGAACAGGGAACATGGAAATTTGGAAAACACTTTTAGGACAATAAGACGTGCGACCAGTGAAGACTCAGATCATCGATGCAAGGGCAGTCAGATTTTGCCGTTTGTGGTAAGAAACAGGCATGTAAACTCCAGTTCTTGGAGTGATTACAAATTTTTGATTAAATACATCACCGTTTCAGTGAAGGTTTTACATGCGTTCTGCGGCTTCTGATCTGGGTCTACACTGTTTGCTCAGGCCTGTCTGTCCGAATACGTAGAGTAAGTACAGAAATTCGATCAAATCGAATCCCTTCAGAAATCATCCTGGATCCGCCCCTGATTCATAAAAAAAAATGCTGGGTCCGACTCGTAAAATTCATCATCGAGGCATATGCAATTACCTCCCTTTAAACAGTAAAAACCTAAAGAATGAGGACCTTACTCCGCATTTACCAGAGTATAAATAAATATAAACACATTTTATTCTTTTACATTATGTATATATTGAGAACATTATAATTATTAAAATATCCAGAAAATGAACAGTCACAAAGCAACATTTCCCTTGCCCTGCATTAAGAAACCACATGCTCGTAGCGGTACGTCACATGAAATCGTGGCGGCAAACCTCTTCGGGAGAAAAACAAACTTAGAGCCTTTTCTCGTCAGAAATGCATACGAAACTGGCACGTATTAAAAATTTAAAGAACCTAAATATTGGAACAGATAGGCCTATGCAAACAGCGTAGACCCAGATCAGACGCCGCAGAGAACAAGGGAATGAAACTAATTTGGGGGAAGGGGAATTGGCCTCTGGGCTTTTAGGGTCGTCCTCCGAGTATATTCGTTTCTGAAATTAAAGCCAGTATTGGTGTCTTCACAGGTATTCCTGTATTTTTCACGGGTATTCCGGTATTTCGGTAGTATTCCGGTATTTCGGTAAGTCGTGTGACCGCAAAACCAGAATTCCAAAGTTGATCTGATCATTTCTGCAAAGTGTAACGCACATGCGATAGTAAGAAAGCGCTACACACGAAATTGTAAATTAGCGTGTGCATCCGCGCATTCTGATCTGGGTTGTTCCTGCTCGTCCGTACACTGTGTCCTTCGACAATACCTGCCACTAATATTTAAGTTTAGCGTGCCAAAGGTTTCCTTTTAAGCATGCCGAAAACGTTTTCGTCGTGGGGATTAACGCCTCCAGCAAAATATTTCCTGTCTGACCGCTTGATTGTCATGATATGCTCAGTGCATCCTATTTGAACAGGTAATGATCCCAACAGAGATGATAGGTCCCAACAAGCCAAAACAAACTTAATCATTTGTTACAAATGTGATCAGTCTGTGCACTTGCTGGTCTGATCTGGGTCTACGCATATTGCCAACAGAATGCATTATGTCAGCAAGCAGTGTGAATACTGCGCTTCAAAATGGCAGAAGTTCTAATCAGTCTGCGCTTTTCACATTTAAACTCTGTCCACTTCACCTTTGAGGAAAAGGACTTTTGTGTTTCTGTAGTGGCTCAAACAAGAACGTGCGGTAACCTTTTGAAGTATTTTTGGTCAGCTTGTGTATCTCAGTGCGGTAAAGTGAAAAGGGTTGTTACGTAAGAAGACAGTGGACTAAGCCAGCCTATTTTAAGAAAGTGGCACATTCCCGGAGTGCAGAACAAACGTATCTGGCGATTAATTAGTGTACCGGATAATTAATTGTTTTGTTACGAGAAACATTATTCGACATAGAATTAATCGGATGGAATTAAAAACAAACATCAGCGTGGTAATTATTTATTAGTTCATACAATTTCACATTCAGTTTACCCAATCACACATAGCAAATAAGAAAAGCCTTTCGTGGTGTAGGTCCTTTTTTTGTCGTTTCGGGTGTCCGAAAGCGTCCGATAGCTAGGTCAATTTTGGTTGTAACTGAATCTGTCCTAAAATTTCGAACAGTAAATTTTTTCGCAAATCATAATTTCTAAAATTTCGAACAGCAAGAACTGAAATTATTTAATTATGTTCGAAATTTTAGAACATTAACCGTATGCTACTTGGGTGAACTACAAATCAGTGTCATCCATTTTGAACAATACGTCTTAAGCCAGTTTTCTTTACTGGTCATTACTATGCAGGGGGTATCCAATAAACATTGCTTACTGACCCTTTTTTTTCATTACATGTATTATTGTTTTTGTGTTAACTTGTTTGTGATCCCTGTTTGTTCCTGAAGAAGAATTAAAAAACCTGAAAGATCTAGGATTGTCATCTATTTCCCAGCTTTGTTCAACTAATACTTTAATCCACTTATACATGTATTATTATCATTCTATCATACATGTAGCTACAGGTAAGGCACTTTTTTTAACCAGTAAGTGTTGATATTTTACTTACTTCACAACATATGTTTTTAGTGAGAAATAAGAAAAAAATATTTAACCTGGGGATACCATCTCTTGACTCATTTAAAAAAATATTCATATGATATTTATTAAATGAGCATAATGAATATTACTTCATTCTAACTGTTTTTGTAGATACAACATTCCCAAGGTTGTTGACCTAGATTTTCTTGTGTGACACCCAGGGGTCATCCTAGAGCTTTCAGAAAGGGAGAAGTTTTGCGACAATGTCAGGATTTCAGGGAGAAACTTTGGTCCAAATTTTGGATTTCCCAATACATTCTATTTATTTTCACTTCTCCCTCAGCTCAAGACAGGGAGAAGTCAGCCAGCTTAGGGAGACTGTTTCTCCTAAATCGCCCTCTAGGATGACCCCTGGTGACATCATACAGACCATCAGAGGGATCGTTCATTGTAACAGTGGTAAAATAAGATTCCCGTTCACTTAACAGTACTAATTCTCGAAGCTGCTGTTCTGAAGGTTTGTGTAAGGTGAATTCAAGAGCAAATAAAACAAAAACATGGAAAAATTTGTTATGAGAATACAATTTAATTGAATTCACTCTGTCTGTATGACGTCACACAAGAAAATCTAGGTCAATGACCTTGGGAATGTTGTATCTACAAAAAAAAGTTATGAGAATAGTTTTCATAAAAGAAGTTTAACAGCATAAGCTTTCATAAGACTGAAACTGATCCTAATGTGAAGTTATTCCTCCTTACAAAATCTTCACTTAAAATGTGTCTGTTATATTTTTTTTTTTGTTTACATTTCTTCCTGGCTTTTGTCATCTGCTCTGGAGAACCAAAATGAGGATGACAGACTTGTGCCAAAAACACTGCGGACTTTTCACTGAATAAATTGATGTGTAAATTAGATTCTTAATTGACAAGTATTCATTTTTTTTTTTTTGTTTTTTTTTTTTTTTTTTGTTTTTCTGGTTCAAGCTATGGTACCCAAGGCTATGTAATACCGGATAGACTGCATGAATTCTATCATATATGGTGCCATTTTTTCCAGCCAAAATCCTTAACCTTTACCACACTTCGGGCTAATTCAGCAGATGAGAAATTGATGTTGTTGATTTTTTTTTCTTATTTTTCTCAGAAAACAGGTTTTGTCATTTCCATTAAATTGTCTCTGATGGAGACAATTTGCATGAAATGTCAGAACCTGTTTTCTGAGAATAATGAGAAAAATATTTTGAAATGTCTTCTGCTGAAATTTTTGCCCAGAGTGTTAAGAGTTAAGATAAATATTATGATATACCTGCTGATAATGTATTATTATTAAAACACAATAATTTTTAACTTTACCACCTATCAGGGCTATTTCAGCAAATGACAAATTGATATTTTTCTTATTTTTCCCAAAAATAGGCATTGTCATTTTATACAAAATGTCTCTTAAGGAGACTGCATGAAATATCAAAAGGTCTATTTCAGAATGTTGTCTGCTGAAATTTTTACCCAGCATACTAAGCATTTACCCTTAAAGCACCAATCACAACTGCAGCAGCTGACAATTTTAAATATATATATTTTTATTTTTCCCTATGAAAATAAGTCTTGACTGAAAATTAAAAAAAAAAAATATTGAATGTTGTCTGCTACAAATTCTGCTTGGCTATTTAAGAGTTAACCCTTGTCATGCTGAATAAATTAAGATGCCACACCCACTTCTAATTTTCAGCCAATCAGTTACTTGATCCGTGCCACACCCACTTCTACTTTTCAGCCAATCAGATTACTTGATCCAGATTAT
Organism: Anodontia alba; assembly: GCA_964016985.1. Lineage (NCBI taxonomy): Eukaryota > Metazoa > Mollusca > Bivalvia > Lucinida > Lucinidae > Anodontia > Anodontia alba. Next base: position 31,745 of record CAXHKG010000219.1, read on the forward strand.
TGCTATAAATTCACATACTTAATGTCAAACAGTGCAGATACAGATCAGTTGGCTTCTTCAGATGCCAGCTGATCTGGATCTTCAGTTTTCAAAGGCAGGGTATATATGGGTTCAGCAGGACAAGGGTTAGTCCTTAAAGCACCAAGCAAAATTTGTAGCAGACGATTCACATGAAATGTCAAGACTTGTTTTCTCTGAAAAAATTGGCAGATGATTCACATGAAATGTCAAGACTTGTTTTCTCTGGAAAAAAAAAAAAAAAAAAAAAAGTGTCGTCTGCTGCAGTTGTGAATGGCGCTTTAAGGGTTAAGAGTGTTCTGTTCTTTTTCAGATAAATTCAGGCTTACAGATGGAAATAGATTGTATAATTTTCTAAATTCGGAACCTTCTGAAACAAAATTCATTTGATCTTCAGAAGCAGCAACTTTATAATGTGATAATACAGGATCTCTTACATTGAAGGTTGTGACTAATAACAATGCAATCAAGTTTCCTATCAGTTTGTCTCCTCCAGCTGACGCTATTACTTAGGCTAGGAGCTGGTACACTGACTTTGACACAGTATAAATCTTTCTCCAATCTGACACATGTAGCTGTCGACAAGACAAGTGGTAAAGTCTTCATTGGAGGAGTCAACTTAGTAGCTGCTTTAGACAAAGACTTACAAAATCCCGTAACGGATTCTATAGGACCTCAGTTTGATAGTAATAGGTGTTTTAAATCTCCTGCACCATGCAGTGTGTCAAAAGAGTATGTAGATAACACTGTGACTATTTTAGAAATAAATCCAATCCATAAATATGCATTAATATGTGGGTCAATTTGGCAGGGTTTGTGTAGCGCATATAATCTATCTGATATAAAGACTAAAAAGGAATTTAATTCCACAAGCCATGCTTCATTTATTGGCAGTAAAGCATCCTCAGTGGCTTTCTTTGGCCTGCACCAAAAAGATGTTACTGCAAATGCTCTACTGCTTTATGCAGCAGTTGCTTCATATGATCGAACTGAAGAAATGTTTTCACCATATACTATTTCAACAAGAGAAATAACATACAGCAGTACAGATCATTCTATACATTACTTGAAGCAAGGACATTCTTATAATGACAATAGCTATTTGAATGTTTCCCCTGCAGTTCGGAAAAATTTTCAGGTTCGTTACTTGTATGGATTCGAACATGATGGTTATGGCTATTATGTTGCTATTCAGCCGTTAGATAAAGACATAGCAAGGACTAAATACTTAACAAAATTGATTCAGTTTTGCCAGGATGATGATCACTACTGGACGTACATAGAAGTTCCTATGCATTGTAGTCGTAATGATGTTAACTATACTCTCGCAACTGCGGCTTATTTGACCACCGATGGATTGTCTGACCAGCTCACAGTTAGTTTTGGTCGTCATGGAAATCGACCAGCCTGGGAACCAGAACCAAAATATGGCAGTGTTGTATGTAATTTTTCAATGCAAGAAGCAAGAGATTTATTTGTGAAGATTCGAAAGCGATGTTCTAATGGGGGAGCTGGGTCTTATCCATGGTGGATTTATGGCACTGAGAGGTCATGTCAAATCTCGCCTGTAGTGAGTACCATAGTTACCCTAATTATTCAAACAGATAGGCCTGAGCAAACAATGTAGACCCTGATCCTCCTAAAGGAGCAGTTTGATTGGGGTCCTCACTGTTTGCCATTCCTTCACAGCTTTTTAGATCCATCACATCATGAAGTAGTCAAATGAATATATGCAAATGTTAGTATATATTCAAACAAATGAACAGATATCTGGCTACCATCACTATTTTAACATATTTATGTGGCTAGAAAATAGCCACATGGGAGATTTTAGCCACATACATGTAACAAAAAATATTAAGTTGTGATAGAATAAATCCCATTCAAATACACTGAAACTGTCTATAAATGCCCATTTGTTCGTCCTTATAATGTGGTAAGAAGTTAAGGTGTCCAAATATTTACCCTACTATTTGCCTGTCCTTCACAGTTTTTTTTTTATTTTAGACACATCACAATAGTCACTTTCACAGTTTTAGTTGACATGCATTTCACATTCATGTGCAAACATTATAGAAGCATCCACATGACTGTAGTTATCGCTCCCAACACAGAGGCTTTCATTATGATCCTTCAATCGTCTCAATATCTCCACATAACTTATTTTTCTCCACAAAAACATGTGTTGTGGTTACTCATTAGAAGTGCCTCACTGAGGCACTTCTAATGAGTAACACAACATATGTTTTCAAGGAGAAATAAGAAAAATATAAGCACTTTTTTATTGAAAAAAGGGCCTTTTCTGGAGCTATGATTATGTAGTGATAATAACAAATACCGGTACACCATAACCTCTTTATAATTCTGTTGTTGGGGTCCATAGCATAAACTGTGTTAGTTAAACAACCATGTTATATCCAAATAAAAATGTATAGATTATATTGAAAAATTACCATTTATGGTCATTTTTCAATATAATCTATACATTTTTGGGATCCATGTTTGAACCGTATTATATCTAAAACTGTGTTATAACGAACCGTGGTATGAAAAGCTTGTAGTATATATCACTATAGCTCGCCATAGGCACTTTTTACATTTTCAGTCTAAAACTCAGAAACTGTTTGAAATAGTTTGATGATACTTGGTAGGATCATAGAATAGGGTGAGATGGAGTACCTTGTACAAGATTGAATACTCGCATTTTGTTTTCCAGGTTCCCCCCCCCCCCTCCCCCCCCCCCCCCCCCCCCCCAACACACACACATACACACACAGGGGTCATCCTGGAGGGCAATTTGGGAGAAAAAGTCTCAAGCTGGCTGACTTCTCCCTATCCTGAGCTGAGGGAGAAGTGAAAATGTATAGAATGTATAAGGAAATCCAAAATTTGGACCAAAACTTCTCCCTGAATCCCAAACCCTCCCCCCCCCCCCCCACCCCCTATATATTTTCCCTATATATCAAGCCATTTGGATTTGTCAAAAAACATGGCCGCCAGGGGGCGGGGCCTAATTTCCCTATATATCTATATAGAAAACTTTAAAAATCTTCTTGTCAGAAACCACTGGACCGATTTCCATATAATTTTGCAGAAATGTTCCTTTGGTGATCCTCTACCAAGATTGTTCGAGCCATTTGGATTAGTCAAAAAACATGGCCGCAAGGGGGCTGGGCTTATTTTCCCTATATATCTATATTGAAAAATGTAAAAATCCTCGTCCGAAACCACTGGACCGACTTCAATATAATTTTGCAAAAATGTTCCTTTGGTGATCCTCTACCAAGATTGTTGATGCCATTTGGATTCGTCAAAAAACATGGCTGCCAGGGGTGTGACTTATTTTCACTATATATCTATATAGAAAACTTTAAAAATCTTCTTGTCAGAACCACTGGACCGATTTCCATACAATTTTGTAGAAATGTTCCTTTAGTGGTCCTCTACCGAGATTGTTCGAGCCATTTGGATTCATCAAAAAACGTGGCCGCCAGGGGGCGGGTCTTATTTTCCCTATATATAGAAAAATGTAAAAATCATCTTGTCCCAAACCACTAGACCGATTTCCATATAATTTTGCAGAAATGTTCTTTTGGTGAGCCTCTACCAAGATTGTTCAAGCCATTCGGATTCGTCAAAAAACATGGCCGCCAGGGGGCAGGGCTTATTTCCCCTATATATGTAGCTATATAGAAAACTTTAAAAATCTTCTTGTCAGAAACCGATGGACCGATTTCAATATAACTTGGAAGGAATGTGTCTTTGGTCACCCTCTTCCAAGGTTGTTCAAGCCATCATGATTCGTCAAAAACATGGCTGCTAGGGGGGGAGCTTATTTTCCCTGTATATCTATATAGAAAACTTGAAAAAATCTTCTTGTCAGAAACCACTGGACTGATTTCAATATAACTTGGCAGACATGTTACCTTGGTGACCCTTCCTTGGTGACCCTTTACCAAGATTGTTCAAGT
>CAXHKG010000220.1:0-73631 GCA_964016985.1 Anodontia alba
AGAGTAACGAAAGATTCAACTACGCTTATAGACCACATATATACTAACAATGAAGAAAATATCCAACATGTAAGTGTGGAAGAAATTTGCTTAAGTGACCATTTTGCAGTTTTCTGAAGTCGCAGGGCTCATTCAGAGATAGGCAAAACTAAACATCAAACCATCACTTACAGGTCATTCAAAACTTTTGATGAATCTAGACTTCTCACTGACCTGTGTCTAGTCCCATGGGAAATAATTCAAGCTTTGACAATATAGATGACAAAGTCTCGGTTTGGAACACCCTATTTTCAGAAATTCCAAATAAAGTAATCAACGGTTGAGCCCACACAAAAAGTAATTAGGATTAATTTATGTTAATGAATTAAATAGGAAGGGCATTCTCTTCGCATCGATCTCCGTTGGAATTATACTGGTTTTTAAATATTTTGATTAACCAAGCCCAAGCCAGGTTAATCAAGTTGTAGATCAGCTTAGTCTTTGATCCTTCTGTGTCATACCGCAACCGACACAAACAGTATTGCAGGAGGTTTGGTTTTGTTTGTCGATGTAATATTGTATGTTATTGTAATGTATTATAGTTATTTGTTGTAAACAGTACATGCTAAAAAAGATTGCAAAGAAAGTTTAAAGTTGTTAGAGTGTCTGTACTAGTACAGTTAGGCTACGCTAGACCCGGAGCTTAATCAAAGGGGAAGTCTCCCTCGGCACTGGCGAAACGGCAGATGTTTACAGCGATATAATCATTACTCACAAAAACTGGAAACTTCGGTACTGTATGTTATTCTAGAATTATGTTCATAAACTGTAAAAATAAATATTTAGATTTTATCTAGAATTATGATCGTTAACTGGAAAACATATCTGTAGGTTTGAGTATACATCCAGTCTGATTGCACTAATAAAGATACTTAATGATAGTGCATGTTATAGTTTATTTCTTTTGGGATCATTGAGTCCATCCCGGTTATTTTTGGAATCGAATGCTCTTTAAGCCAGCGCTAGGTGTGGCGTATGAAGCCTCGCAAACTACAGTGTAGCATATGAAGAGACTCGATCAAACCGATTTTGATGATTTTGTGTGTTCTTTGTTTCCAAAGGCAATCCTGTTTTACTTTTATTATATTGATTGGACTAATAAGATACTTATAACCTACCGACAATGGTACATCCGGTCTGATTGGACCATTTACCACTAGCCTGGCATCTTATCGGAGAGGCAGTTCCATTATAGCCTTGATCACATCTCATAGTCAAGGAACTATTGTATGTTGTTGTATTTGTACTTTGAGGGAGGGCATAGCCCCTTTCAGCTATTGGCATGTCACAAACTGAAATGATACAAATAGAGGAACTAAATAAAAAGTCTTCGGCAAATGCGATTAGTGATGACAGCTCGAAGGCATATTTGTGCACGTTAGTACTATCCTGTCGAAGTATTCACTGGTTCCATTCTTTGTCTTTTTTTTATTCTGGAATTATTTTCGTTAAACATTTTGTAGGTTTGAGTACATTCAAGGTGTTTGGATCATTAAAGATACTCCAATTTATGCTGATTCGACCAGTAAAGATACTTATAACCTACCGATAATGGTACATCCAGTCTGATTGGACCATTCACCATTAGCCTGGCACTTTATCGGAGCGGCTGTTCCATTATAACCGTGAGCACAACTCATAGATACGGAACTTTTGTATGTTGTATTTGTACTTTTATGAAGAACGTATCCCTTTATAGCCGTTGGCAAACCACAGTCTGAAATGATTTAAACAGTGGAACTAAATAGGAAGAGTCTTCGGCAAATGCGATTAGTGATGAAAGCTGTAAGGCATATTTGGGCAGACAAGTACTATCCTGTCGAAATATTGAATGGTCCCAGACTTTTGTCAGCGTCAGTCGGCTGCTACGACACGGAACAGGACTCAGCATAGGCTTACCTAATTAATTATTTTGTGGTATGTCTTCACGTCCACATGAGTGATTTTTGCACATGAACTTGGTAACATGCAATTTGTAAATAGGTTAGACTGTTTGTACCCGTGACATTCTGTCTATCCCGTACATTACGCTTAAAGCGATAAACACGAAATCCATGGATTCACGTTTACTATATATAAACCCATCGTAAACGTTTCAATGAGAGGACAATCAGACAACGGTCAGATTATCACTATTATCTGTGTATTTAATGTTGTGCAGCCAGATTATATTATTATAATTGAATTATTTGTGGGTTTTGTAAGCTAATTCCGAAAGAGAAACGTGCCGAGATTGAAGTGGATACCTACAAATTATTGATTGCATCGTCTAGACAATAAGAGTAATATGCTCCAATTCTGCTATATGTTTCATGAGGTAATTCGAGAGTGCCAGAATGGCTATGCTAGTTTGTGCTGTCTTGTTTGGGTTTCCCAGTCTGCAAGAGTTGTGGCTGCAGTCAAAAATGCAAAACGAACTGTGCAGGTTCTGCAGTCTTATCGGGTCCCTTTCTATCAGGTGCAAAATGTTGTCGATATACTAAGAGCAGTGCAAAGATCGAGCCTACCAATGTATTTAAATCACAGCACCATAAGAAAACGCGCTGGTCAATATAGTAGAAATACTCGAACATAAAAACTTGCATGCATTCACAGGCATATACATTTATGTACTCAAATCACACGCGCATGTTCTGAACACGTGCAATTAAAGTGATGATAAGGTATAATTTTTTGTTTGAATGCCGTCTGCTGAATAAGTGTGTAATAATTTCCGTCAAATGTGTCCTCTGCTGAAACATGGGCACTTAGTTATTAGAGTTGTTGTTGATCCAATACTACTCTTTCCTAGGTTTTATTTCTGCTTTCGGCTAAATTTCTAGTAAAGCCAGAAATTAGGATTGTCATAATTACAACAAGGGTTTTCCAGTTAAAACGCGATGGTCCTGTTTTTTATCCGGGCATTACGGGTTTAGATAAAATGTATATTCAAATGGAGTTTGCATTTGACGCGTGACGTTGCCGACAGTTAGCGGACGCTAATGGTCAGAGTATCAAATAAATTCTATTCTCTGCGAAGTTAATGTTGTGCAGTCAGATTATATTATTATAATTGAATTTTTGTGGGTTTTGTAAGCTAATTCTGAATCGGCAGAAATGTGCATATATTGTAATGGATACCTACAAATTATTGATTGCAGCGTCTAGACAATGGGCGTAATTTGATCCATTTCTGCAGTAGGTTTAATGAGGTGATCCGAGAGTACCGGAAATGCATTGCAGGCAAAAATGCTAAACAAACTGCGCAGGTTCTGCAGTCTTATCGGTTTCCTTTCTAGCAGGCGCAAAATGTTGTCGATGTACTAAGAGCAGTGGTAGATCGAGGCTGCCAATGCATTTAATGCATAGCAGCATAAGAAATCGCGCCGGCCAATATAGTAGAAGTCCGAGCATAAAGGTATGCACGCTTCCACAGGCGTATAAATGTATGTTCTTCAATCACACGTGCATGTACTCAACAAGTGCAATCCATTAAAGTAATGATAAGGTAAAATGTTTTGTTTGAATGCCGTCTGTTGAATTAGTATGTAATAGTTTATGTTAATTGTGTCCTCTGCTGAAACCTGGGCACTTAGTTATTAGAATTGTTGTTGATCCAATACTACTCGCTCTCTCAAGAAATTTTTGTGCATTCTGCTTAATTTCTAGTAGAGCCAGAAATTAGGGTTGTCATAATTACAGCATGGATTTGCAATTTGAAACTATAGCCCTGGTTTTTATCCGGGCATTACGATTTTAAATAAAAAAAAATTATGTATATTCAAATGGAGTTTGCATATAACGCTGACAAGTGACGCTGCCGACAGTTAGCCGATGCTCACTGTCGACATCGCCAACGTCGACAATAGGGAAGTAGGCCAGGTATGAGTCACATCGACGTCAATGATAGACCAACCATTACGTCGGGATTCAACCGCGACCTCATGATATCACTCACTCTACCGGACGACGTACGTCGTCATTGTAGATTTAAATATAGGATGATAAAATGTTTTATTGTGTATTATTCTTGAACGTTTTGGTGAAAGTATTGTTTGCTTTGTTATAGCACTCCAAATGTGATCCTTATGGTATCGATCCAAGCATCAGCAAGAGAAATAAATCTAGGGACAGTGCGACTGGCCAATCCTCTACAAGTAGAAGACGGAAGTTTTCTCAAAGCACCCCAATATACAAAAAGCTAGAAATAATTCACAACCACAGTGCTGAAAAGATGGAATCGATAAGAAATATAAGAAAATTATCAAGCAAAAACGATTCAACTCTTCAAACCTCGCGTTAGGCGTAAGGCAGGATATTAATGATTTTCGTTTGTAATTAACGGTTTGTAATCAACGGTTGGGCCCAAACAAAAAGTAATTAGGATTAATTTATGTTAATGAATTAAATAGGAAGGGCATTCTCTTCGCATCGATCTCCGTTGGAATTATACTGGTTTTCAAATATTTTGATTAACCAAGCCAGGTTAATCAAGTTGTAGATCAGCTTAGTCTTTGATCCTTCTGTGTCATACCGCAACCGACGCAAACAGTATTGCAGGAGGTTTGGTTTTGTTTGTCGATGTAATATTGTATGTTATTGTAATGTATTATAGTTATTTGTTGTAAACAGTACATGCTAAAAAAGATTGCAAAGAAAGTTTAAAGTTGTTAGAGTGTCTGTACTAGTACAGTTAGGCTACGCTAGACCCGGAGCTTAATCAAAGGGGAAGTCTCCCTCGGCACTGGCGAAACGGCCGATGTTTACAGCGATATAATCATTACTCACAAAAACTGGAAACTTCGGTACTGTATGTTATTCTAGAATTATGTTCATAAACTGTAAAAATAAATATTTAGATTTTATCTAGAATTATGATCGTTAACTGGAAAACATATCTGTAGGTTTGAGTATACATCCAGTCTGATTGCACTAATAAAGATACTTAATGATAGTGCATGTTATAGTTTATTTCTTTTGGGATCATTGAGTCCATCCCGGTTATTTTTGGAATCGAATGCTCTTTAAGCCAGCGCTAGGTGTGGCGTATGAAGCCTCGCAAACTACAGTGTAGCATATGAAGAGACTCGATCAAACCGATTTTGATGATTTTGTGTGTTCTTTGTTTCCAAAGGCAATCCTGTTTTACTTTTATTATATTGATTGGACTAATAAGATACTTATAACCTACCGACAATGGTACATCCGGTCTGATTGGACCATTTACCACTAGCCTGGCATCTTATCGGAGAGGCAGTTCCATTATAGCCTTGATCACATCTCATAGTCAAGGAACTATTGTATGTTGTTGTATTTGTACTTTGAGGGAGGGCATAGCCCCTTTCAGCTATTGGCATGTCACAAACTGAAATGATACAAACAGAGGAACTAAATAAAAAGTCTTCGGCAAATGCGATTAGTGATGACAGCTCGAAGGCATATTTGTGCACGTTAGTACTATCCTGTCGAAGTATTCACTGGTTCCATTCTTTGTCTTTTTTTTATTCTGGAATTATTTTCGTTAAACATTTTGTAGGTTTGAGTACATTCAAGGTGTTTGGATCATTAAAGATACTCCAATTTATGCTGATTCGACCAGTAAAGATACTTATAACCTACCGATAATGGTACATCCAGTCTGATTGGACCATTCACCATTAGCCTGGCACTTTATCGGAGCGGCTGTTCCATTATAACCGTGAGCACAACTCATAGATACGGAACTTTTGTATGTTGTATTTGTACTTTTATGAAGAACGTATCCCTTTATAGCCGTTGGCAAACCACAGTCTGAAATGATTTAAACAGTGGAACTAAATAGGAAGAGTCTTCGGCAAATGCGATTAGTGATGAAAGCTGTAAGGCATATTTGGGCAGACAAGTACTATCCTGTCGAAATATTGAATGGTCCCAGACTTTTGTCAGCGTCAGTCGGCTGCTACGACACGGAACAGGACTCAGCATAGGCTTACCTAATTAATTATTTTGTGGTATGTCTTCACGTCCACATGAGTGATTTTTGCACATGAACTTGGTAACATGCAATTTGTAAATAGGTTAGACTGTTTGTACCCGTGACATTCTGTCTATCCCGTACATTACGCTTAAAGCGATAAACACGAAATCCATGGATTCACGTTTACTATATATAAACCCATCGTAAACGTTTCAATGAGAGGACAATCAGACAACGGTCAGATTATCACTATTATCTGTGTATTTAATGTTGTGCAGCCAGATTATATTATTATAATTGAATTATTTGTGGGTTTTGTAAGCTAATTCCGAAAGAGAAACGTGCCGAGATTGAAGTGGATACCTACAAATTATTGATTGCATCGTCTAGACAATAAGAGTAATATGCTCCAATTCTGCTATATGTTTCATGAGGTAATTCGAGAGTGCCAGAATGGCTATGCTAGTTTGTGCTGTCTTGTTTGGGTTTCCCAGTCTGCAAGAGTTGTGGCTGCAGTCAAAAATGCAAAACGAACTGTGCAGGTTCTGCAGTCTTATCGGGTCCCTTTCTATCAGGTGCAAAATGTTGTCGATATACTAAGAGCAGTGCAAAGATCGAGCCTACCAATGTATTTAAATCACAGCACCATAAGAAAACGCGCTGGTCAATATAGTAGAAATACTCGAACATAAAAACTTGCATGCATTCACAGGCATATACATTTATGTACTCAAATCACACGCGCATGTTCTGAACACGTGCAATTAAAGTGATGATAAGGTATAATTTTTTGTTTGAATGCCGTCTGCTGAATAAGTGTGTAATAATTTCCGTCAAATGTGTCCTCTGCTGAAACATGGGCACTTAGTTATTAGAGTTGTTGTTGATCCAATACTACTCTTTCCTAGGTTTTATTTCTGCTTTCGGCTAAATTTCTAGTAAAGCCAGAAATTAGGATTGTCATAATTACAACAAGGGTTTTCCAGTTAAAACGCGATGGTCCTGTTTTTTATCCGGGCATTACGGGTTTAGATAAAATGTATATTCAAATGGAGTTTGCATTTGACGCGTGACGTTGCCGACAGTTAGCGGACGCTAATGGTCAGAGTATCAAATAAATTCTATTCTCTGCGAAGTTAATGTTGTGCAGTCAGATTATATTATTATAATTGAATTTTTGTGGGTTTTGTAAGCTAATTCTGAATCGGCAGAAATGTGCATATATTGTAATGGATACCTACAAATTATTGATTGCAGCGTCTAGACAATGGGCGTAATTTGATCCATTTCTGCAGTAGGTTTAATGAGGTGATCCGAGAGTACCGGAAATGCATTGCAGGCAAAAATGCTAAACAAACTGCGCAGGTTCTGCAGTCTTATCGGTTTCCTTTCTAGCAGGCGCAAAATGTTGTCGATGTACTAAGAGCAGTGGTAGATCGAGGCTGCCAATGCATTTAATGCATAGCAGCATAAGAAATCGCGCCGGCCAATATAGTAGAAGTCCGAGCATAAAGGTATGCACGCTTCCACAGGCGTATAAATGTATGTTCTTCAATCACACGTGCATGTACTCAACAAGTGCAATCCATTAAAGTAATGATAAGGTAAAATGTTTTGTTTGAATGCCGTCTGTTGAATTAGTATGTAATAGTTTATGTTAATTGTGTCCTCTGCTGAAACCTGGGCACTTAGTTATTAGAATTGTTGTTGATCCAATACTACTCGCTCTCTCAAGAAATTTTTGTGCATTCTGCTTAATTTCTAGTAGAGCCAGAAATTAGGGTTGTCATAATTACAGCATGGATTTGCAATTTGAAACTATAGCCCTGGTTTTTATCCGGGCATTACGATTTTAAATAAAAAAAAATTATGTATATTCAAATGGAGTTTGCATATAACGCTGACAAGTGACGCTGTCGACAGTTAGCCGATGCTCACTGTCGACATCGCCAACGTCGACAATAGGGAAGTAGGCCAGGTATGAGTCACATCGACGTCAATGATAGACCAACCATTACGTCGGGATTCAACCGCGACCTCATGATATCACTCACTCTACCGGACGACGTACGTCGTCATTGTAGATTTAAATATAGGATGATAAAATGTTTTATTGTGTATTATTCTTGAACGTTTTGGTGAAAGTATTGTTTGCTTTGTTATAGCACTCCAAATGTGATCCTTATGGTATCGATCCAAGCATCAGCAAGAGAAATAAATCTAGGGACAGTGCGACTGGCCAATCCTCTACAAGTAGAAGACGGAAGTTTTCTCAAAGCACCCCAATATACAAAAAGCTAGAAATAATTCACAACCACAGTGCTGAAAAGATGGAATCGATAAGAAATATAAGAAAATTATCAAGCAAAAACGATTCAACTCTTCAAACCTCGCGTTAGGCGTAAGGCAGGATATTAATGATTTTCGTTTGTAATTAACGGTTTGTAATCAACGGTTGGGCCCAAACAAAAAGTAATTAGGATTAATTTATGTTAATGAATTAAATAGGAAGGGCATTCTCTTCGCATCGATCTCCGTTGGAATTATACTGGTTTTCAAATATTTTGATTAACCAAGCCAGGTTAATCAAGTTGTAGATCAGCTTAGTCTTTGATCCTTCTGTGTCATACCGCAACCGACGCAAACAGTATTGCAGGAGGTTTGGTTTTGTTTGTCGATGTAATATTGTATGTTATTGTAATGTATTATAGTTATTTGTTGTAAACAGTACATGCTAAAAAAGATTGCAAAGAAAGTTTAAAGTTGTTAGAGTGTCTGTACTAGTACAGTTAGGCTACGCTAGACCCGGAGCTTAATCAAAGGGGAAGTCTCCCTCGGCACTGGCGAAACGGCCGATGTTTACAGCGATATAATCATTACTCACAAAAACTGGAAACTTCGGTACTGTATGTTATTCTAGAATTATGTTCATAAACTGTAAAAATAAATATTTAGATTTTATCTAGAATTATGATCGTTAACTGGAAAACATATCTGTAGGTTTGAGTATACATCCAGTCTGATTGCACTAATAAAGATACTTAATGATAGTGCATGTTATAGTTTATTTCTTTTGGGATCATTGAGTCCATCCCGGTTATTTTTGGAATCGAATGCTCTTTAAGCCAGCGCTAGGTGTGGCGTATGAAGCCTCGCAAACTACAGTGTAGCATATGAAGAGACTCGATCAAACCGATTTTGATGATTTTGTGTGTTCTTTGTTTCCAAAGGCAATCCTGTTTTACTTTTATTATATTGATTGGACTAATAAGATACTTATAACCTACCGACAATGGTACATCCGGTCTGATTGGACCATTTACCACTAGCCTGGCATCTTATCGGAGAGGCAGTTCCATTATAGCCTTGATCACATCTCATAGTCAAGGAACTATTGTATGTTGTTGTATTTGTACTTTGAGGGAGGGCATAGCCCCTTTCAGCTATTGGCATGTCACAAACTGAAATGATACAAACAGAGGAACTAAATAAAAAGTCTTCGGCAAATGCGATTAGTGATGACAGCTCGAAGGCATATTTGTGCACGTTAGTACTATCCTGTCGAAGTATTCACTGGTTCCATTCTTTGTCTTTTTTTTATTCTGGAATTATTTTCGTTAAACATTTTGTAGGTTTGAGTACATTCAAGGTGTTTGGATCATTAAAGATACTCCAATTTATGCTGATTCGACCAGTAAAGATACTTATAACCTACCGATAATGGTACATCCAGTCTGATTGGACCATTCACCATTAGCCTGGCACTTTATCGGAGCGGCTGTTCCATTATAACCGTGAGCACAACTCATAGATACGGAACTTTTGTATGTTGTATTTGTACTTTTATGAAGAACGTATCCCTTTATAGCCGTTGGCAAACCACAGTCTGAAATGATTTAAACAGTGGAACTAAATAGGAAGAGTCTTCGGCAAATGCGATTAGTGATGAAAGCTGTAAGGCATATTTGGGCAGACAAGTACTATCCTGTCGAAATATTGAATGGTCCCAGACTTTTGTCAGCGTCAGTCGGCTGCTACGACACGGAACAGGACTCAGCATAGGCTTACCTAATTAATTATTTTGTGGTATGTCTTCACGTCCACATGAGTGATTTTTGCACATGAACTTGGTAACATGCAATTTGTAAATAGGTTAGACTGTTTGTACCCGTGACATTCTGTCTATCCCGTACATTACGCTTAAAGCGATAAACACGAAATCCATGGATTCACGTTTACTATATATAAACCCATCGTAAACGTTTCAATGAGAGGACAATCAGACAACGGTCAGATTATCACTATTATCTGTGTATTTAATGTTGTGCAGCCAGATTATATTATTATAATTGAATTATTTGTGGGTTTTGTAAGCTAATTCCGAAAGAGAAACGTGCCGAGATTGAAGTGGATACCTACAAATTATTGATTGCATCGTCTAGACAATAAGAGTAATATGCTCCAATTCTGCTATATGTTTCATGAGGTAATTTGAGAGTGCCAGAATGGCTATGCTAGTTTGTGCTGTCTTGTTTGGGTTTCCCAGTCTGCAAGAGTTGTGGCTGCAGTCAAAAATGCAAAACGAACTGTGCAGGTTCTGCAGTCTTATCGGGTCCCTTTCTATCAGGTGCAAAATGTTGTCGATATACTAAGAGCAGTGCAAAGATCGAGCCTACCAATGTATTTAAATCACAGCACCATAAGAAAACGCGCTGGTCAATATAGTAGAAATACTCGAACATAAAAACTTGCATGCATTCACAGGCATATACATTTATGTACTCAAATCACACGCGCATGTTCTGAACACGTGCAATTAAAGTGATGATAAGGTATAATTTTTTGTTTGAATGCCGTCTGCTGAATAAGTGTGTAATAATTTCCGTCAAATGTGTCCTCTGCTGAAACATGGGCACTTAGTTATTAGAGTTGTTGTTGATCCAATACTACTCTTTCCTAGGTTTTATTTCTGCTTTCGGCTAAATTTCTAGTAAAGCCAGAAATTAGGATTGTCATAATTACAACAAGGGTTTTCCAGTTAAAACGCGATGGCCCTGTTTTTCATCCGGGCATTACGGGTTTAGATAAAATGTATATTCAAATGGAGTTTGCATTTGACGCGTGACGTTGCCGACAGTTAGCGGACGCTAATGGTCAGAGTATCAAATAAATTCTATTCTCTGCGAAGTTAATGTTGTGCAGTCAGATTATATTATTATAATTGAATTTTTGTGGGTTTTGTAAGCTAATTCTGAATCGGCAGAAATGTGCATATATTGTAATGGATACCTACAAATTATTGATTGCAGCGTCTAGACAATGGGCGTAATTTGATCCATTTCTGCAGTAGGTTTAATGAGGTGATCCGAGAGTACCGGAAATGCATTGCAGGCAAAAATGCTAAACAAACTGCGCAGGTTCTGCAGTCTTATCGGTTTCCTTTCTAGCAGGCGCAAAATGTTGTCGATGTACTAAGAGCAGTGGTAGATCGAGGCTGCCAATGCATTTAATGCATAGCAGCATAAGAAATCGCGCCGGCCAATATAGTAGAAGTCCGAGCATAAAGGTATGCACGCTTCCACAGGCGTATAAATGTATGTTCTTCAATCACACGTGCATGTACTCAACAAGTGCAATCCATTAAAGTAATGATAAGGTAAAATGTTTTGTTTGAATGCCGTCTGTTGAATTAGTATGTAATAGTTTATGTTAATTGTGTCCTCTGCTGAAACCTGGGCACTTAGTTATTAGAATTGTTGTTGATCCAATACTACTCGCTCTCTCAAGAAATTTTTGTGCATTCTGCTTAATTTCTAGTAGAGCCAGAAATTAGGGTTGTCATAATTACAGCATGGATTTGCAATTTGAAACTATAGCCCTGGTTTTTATCCGGGCATTACGATTTTAAATAAAAAAAAATTATGTATATTCAAATGGAGTTTGCATATAACGCTGACAAGTGACGCTGCCGACAGTTAGCCGATGCTCACTGTCGACATCGCCAACGTCGACAATAGGGAAGTAGGCCAGGTATGAGTCACATCGACGTCAATGATAGACCAACCATTACGTCGGGATTCAACCGCGACCTCATGATATCACTCACTCTACCGGACGACGTACGTCGTCATTGTAGATTTAAATATAGGATGATAAAATGTTTTATTGTGTATTATTCTTGAACGTTTTGGTGAAAGTATTGTTTGCTTTGTTATAGCACTCCAAATGTGATCCTTATGGTATCGATCCAAGCATCAGCAAGAGAAATAAATCTAGAGACAGTGCGACTGGCCAATCCTCTACAAGTAGAAGACGGAAGTTTTCTCAAAGCACCCCAATATACAAAAAGCTAGAAATAATTCACAACCACAGTGCTGAAAAGATGGAATCGATAAGAAATATAAGAAAATTATCAAGCAAAAACGATTCAACTCTTCAAACCTCGCGTTAGGCGTAAGGCAGGATATTAATGATATTCGTTTGTAATTAACGGTTTGTAATCAACGGTTGGGCCCAAACAAAAAGTAATTAGGATTAATTTATGTTAATGAATTAAATAGGAAGGGCATTCTCTTCGCATCGATCTCCGTTGGAATTATACTGGTTTTCAAATATTTTGATTAACCAAGCCAGGTTAATCAAGTTGTAGATCAGCTTAGTCTTTGATCCTTCTGTGTCATACCGCAACCGACGCAAACAGTATTGCAGGAGGTTTGGTTTTGTTTGTCGATGTAATATTGTATGTTATTGTAATGTATTATAGTTATTTGTTGTAAACAGTACATGCTAAAAAAGATTGCAAAGAAAGTTTAAAGTTGTTAGAGTGTCTGTACTAGTACAGTTAGGCTACGCTAGACCCGGAGCTTAATCAAAGGGGAAGTCTCCCTCGGCACTGGCGAAACGGCCGATGTTTACAGCGATATAATCATTACTCACAAAAACTGGAAACTTCGGTACTGTATGTTATTCTAGAATTATGTTCATAAACTGTAAAAATAAATATTTAGATTTTATCTAGAATTATGATCGTTAACTGGAAAACATATCTGTAGGTTTGAGTATACATCCAGTCTGATTGCACTAATAAAGATACTTAATGATAGTGCATGTTATAGTTTATTTCTTTTGGGATCATTGAGTCCATCCCGGTTATTTTTGGAATCGAATGCTCTTTAAGCCAGCGCTAGGTGTGGCGTATGAAGCCTCGCAAACTACAGTGTAGCATATGAAGAGACTCGATCAAACCGATTTTGATGATTTTGTGTGTTCTTTGTTTCCAAAGGCAATCCTGTTTTACTTTTATTATATTGATTGGACTAATAAGATACTTATAACCTACCGACAATGGTACATCCGGTCTGATTGGACCATTTACCACTAGCCTGGCATCTTATCGGAGAGGCAGTTCCATTATAGCCTTGATCACATCTCATAGTCAAGGAACTATTGTATGTTGTTGTATTTGTACTTTGAGGGAGGGCATAGCCCCTTTCAGCTATTGGCATGTCACAAACTGAAATGATACAAACAGAGGAACTAAATAAAAAGTCTTCGGCAAATGCGATTAGTGATGACAGCTCGAAGGCATATTTGTGCACGTTAGTACTATCCTGTCGAAGTATTCACTGGTTCCATTCTTTGTCTTTTTTTTATTCTGGAATTATTTTCGTTAAACATTTTGTAGGTTTGAGTACATTCAAGGTGTTTGGATCATTAAAGATACTCCAATTTATGCTGATTCGACCAGTAAAGATACTTATAACCTACCGATAATGGTACATCCAGTCTGATTGGACCATTCACCATTAGCCTGGCACTTTATCGGAGCGGCTGTTCCATTATAACCGTGAGCACAACTCATAGATACGGAACTTTTGTATGTTGTATTTGTACTTTTATGAAGAACGTATCCCTTTATAGCCGTTGGCATACCACAGTCTGAAATGATTTAAACAGTGGAACTAAATAGGAAGAGTCTTCGGCAAATGCGATTAGTGATGAAAGCTGTAAGGCATATTTGGGCAGACAAGTACTATCCTGTCGAAATATTGAATGGTCCCAGACTTTTGTCAGCGTCAGTCGGCTGCTACGACACGGACCAAGACTCAGCATAGGCTTACCTAATTAATTATTTTGTGGTATGTCTTCACGTCCACATGAGTGATTTTTGCACATGAACTTGGTAACATGCAATTTGTAAATAGGTTAGACTGTTTGTACCCGTGACATTCTGTCTATCCCGTACATTACGCTTAAAGCGATAAACACGAAATCCATGGATTCACGTTTACTATATATAAACCCATCGTAAACGTTTCAATGAGAGGACAATCAGACAACGGTCAGATTATCACTATTATCTGTGTATTTAATGTTGTGCAGCCAGATTATATTATTATAATTGAATTATTTGTGGGTTTTGTAAGCTAATTCCGAAAGAGAAACGTGCCGAGATTGAAGTGGATACCTACAAATTATTGATTGCATCGTCTAGACAATAAGAGTAATATGCTCCAATTCTGCTATATGTTTCATGAGGTAATTCGAGAGTGCCAGAATGGCTATGCTAGTTTGTGCTGTCTTGTTTGGGTTTCCCAGTCTGCAAGAGTTGTGGCTGCAGTCAAAAATGCAAAACGAACTGTGCAGGTTCTGCAGTCTTATCGGGTCCCTTTCTATCAGGTGCAAAATGTTGTCGATATACTAAGAGCAGTGCAAAGATCGAGCCTACCAATGTATTTAAATCACAGCACCATAAGAAAACGCGCTGGTCAATATAGTAGAAATACTCGAACATAAAAACTTGCATGCATTCACAGGCATATACATTTATGTACTCAAATCACACGCGCATGTTCTGAACACGTGCAATTAAAGTGATGATAAGGTATAATTTTTTGTTTGAATGCCGTCTGCTGAATAAGTGTGTAATAATTTCCGTCAAATGTGTCCTCTGCTGAAACATGGGCACTTAGTTATTAGAGTTGTTGTTGATCCAATACTACTCTTTCCTAGGTTTTATTTCTGCTTTCGGCTAAATTTCTAGTAAAGCCAGAAATTAGGATTGTCATAATTACAACAAGGGTTTTCCAGTTAAAACGCGATGGCCCTGTTTTTTATCCGGGCATTACGGGTTTAGATAAAATGTATATTCAAATGGAGTTTGCATTTGACGCGTGACGTTGCCGACAGTTAGCGGACGCTAATGGTCAGAGTATCAAATAAATTCTATTCTCTGCGAAGTTAATGTTGTGCAGTCAGATTATATTATTATAATTGAATTTTTGTGGGTTTTGTAAGCTAATTCTGAATCGGCAGAAATGTGCATATATTGTAATGGATACCTACAAATTATTGATTGCAGCGTCTAGACAATGGGCGTAATTTGATCCATTTCTGCAGTAGGTTTAATGAGGTGATCCGAGAGTACCGGAAATGCATTGCAGGCAAAAATGCTAAACAAACTGCGCAGGTTCTGCAGTCTTATCGGTTTCCTTTCTAGCAGGCGCAAAAAGTTGTCGATGTACTAAGAGCAGTGGTAGATCGAGGCTGCCAATGCATTTAATGCATAGCAGCATAAGAAATCGCGCCGGCCAATATAGTAGAAATGTCCGAGCATAAAGGTATGCACGCTTCCACAGGCGTATAAATGTATGTTCTTCAATCACACGTGCATGTACTCAACAAGTGCAATCCATTAAAGTAATGATAAGGTAAAATGTTTTGTTTGAATGCCGTCTGTTGAATTAGTATGTAATAGTTTATGTTAATTGTGTCCTCTGCTGAAACCTGGGCACTTAGTTATTAGAATTGTTGTTGATCCAATACTACTCGCTCTCTCAAGAATTTTTTGTGCATTCTGCTTAATTTCTAGTAGAGCCAGAAATTAGGGTTGTCATAATTACAGCATGGATTTGCAATTTGAAACTATAGCCCTGGTTTTTATCCGGGCATTACGATTTTAAATAAAAAAAAATTATGTATATTCAAATGGAGTTTGCATATAACGCTGACAAGTGACGCTGCCGACAGTTAGCCGATGCTCACTGTCGACATCGCCAACGTCGACAATAGGGAAGTAGGCCAGGTATGAGTCACATCGACGTCAATGATAGACCAACCATTACGTCGGGATTCAACCGCGACCTCATGATATCACTCACTCTACCGGACGACGTACGTCGTCATTGTAGATTTAAATATAGGATGATAAAATGTTTTATTGTGTATTATTCTTGAACGTTTTGGTGAAAGTATTGTTTGCTTTGTTATAGCACTCCAAATGTGATCCTTATGGTATCGATCCAAGCATCAGCAAGAGAAATAAATCTAGGGACAGTGCGACTGGCCAATCCTCTACAAGTAGAAGACGGAAGTTTTCACAAAGTACCCCAATATACAAAAAGCTAGAAATAATTCACAACCACAGTGCTGAAAAGATGGAATCGATAACAAATATAAGAAAATTATCAAGCAAAAACGATTCAACTCTTCAAACCTCGCGTTAGGCGTAAGGCAGGATATTAATGATTTTCGTTTGTAATTAACGGTTTGTAATCAACGGTTGGGCCCAAACAAAAAGTAATAGGGATTAATTTATGTTAATGAATTAAATAGGAAGGGCATTCTCTTCGCATCGATCTCCGTTGGAATTATACTGGTTTTCAAATATTTTGATTAACCAAGCCAGGTTAATCAAGTTGTAGATCAGCTTAGTCTTTGATCCTTCTGTGTCATACCGCAACCGACGCAAACAGTATTGCAGGAGGTTTGGTTTTGTTTGTCGATGTAATATTGTATGTTATTGTAATGTATTATAGTTATTTGTTGTAAACAGTACATGCTAAAAAAGATTGCAAAGAAAGTTTAAAGTTGTTAGAGTGTCTGTACTAGTACAGTTAGGCTACGCTAGACCCGGAGCTTAATCAAAGGGGAAGTCTCCCTCGGCACTGGCGAAACGGCCGATGTTTACAGCGATATAATCATTACTCACAAAAACTGGAAACTTCGGTACTGTATGTTATTCTAGAATTATGTTCATAAACTGTAAAAATAAATATTTAGATTTTATCTAGAATTATGATCGTTAACTGGAAAACATATCTGTAGGTTTGAGTATACATCCAGTCTGATTGCACTAATAAAGATACTTAATGATAGTGCATGTTATAGTTTATTTCTTTTGGGATCATTGAGTCCATCCCGGTTATTTTTGGAATCGAATGCTCTTTAAGCCAGCGCTAGGTGTGGCGTATGAAGCCTCGCAAACTACAGTGTAGCATATGAAGAGACTCGATCAAACCGATTTTGATGATTTTGTGTGTTCTTTGTTTCCAAAGGCAATCCTGTTTTACTTTTATTATATTGATTGGACTAATAAGATACTTATAACCTACCGACAATGGTACATCCGGTCTGATTGGACCATTTACCACTAGCCTGGCATCTTATCGGAGAGGCAGTTCCATTATAGCCTTGATCACATCTCATAGTCAAGGAACTATTGTATGTTGTTGTATTTGTACTTTGAGGGAGGGCATAGCCCCTTTCAGCTATTGGCATGTCACAAACTGAAATGATACAAACAGAGGAACTAAATAAAAAGTCTTCGGCAAATGCGATTAGTGATGACAGCTCGAAGGCATATTTGTGCACGTTAGTACTATCCTGTCGAAGTATTCACTGGTTCCATTCTTTGTCTTTTTTTTATTCTGGAATTATTTTCGTTAAACATTTTGTAGGTTTGAGTACATTCAAGGTGTTTGGATCATTAAAGATACTCCAATTTATGCTGATTCGACCAGTAAAGATACTTATAACCTACCGATAATGGTACATCCAGTCTGATTGGACCATTCACCATTAGCCTGGCACTTTATCGGAGCGGCTGTTCCATTATAACCGTGAGCACAACTCATAGATACGGAACTTTTGTATGTTGTATTTGTACTTTTATGAAGAACGTATCCCTTTATAGCCGTTGGCATACCACAGTCTGAAATGATTTAAACAGTGGAACTAAATAGGAAGAGTCTTCGGCAAATGCGATTAGTGATGAAAGCTGTAAGGCATATTTGGGCAGACAAGTACTATCCTGTCGAAATATTGAATGGTCCCAGACTTTTGTCAGCGTCAGTCGGCTGCTACGACACGGACCAAGACTCAGCATAGGCTTACCTAATTAATTATTTTGTGGTATGTCTTCACGTCCACATGAGTGATTTTTGCACATGAACTTGGTAACATGCAATTTGTAAATAGGTTAGACTGTTTGTACCCGTGACATTCTGTCTATCCCGTACATTACGCTTAAAGCGATAAACACGAAATCCATGGATTCACGTTTACTATATATAAACCCATCGTAAACGTTTCAATGAGAGGACAATCAGACAACGGTCAGATTATCACTATTATCTGTGTATTTAATGTTGTGCAGCCAGATTATATTATTATAATTGAATTATTTGTGGGTTTTGTAAGCTAATTCCGAAAGAGAAACGTGCCGAGATTGAAGTGGATACCTACAAATTATTGATTGCATCGTCTAGACAATAAGAGTAATATGCTCCAATTCTGCTATATGTTTCATGAGGTAATTCGAGAGTGCCAGAATGGCTATGCTAGTTTGTGCTGTCTTGTTTGGGTTTCCCAGTCTGCAAGAGTTGTGGCTGCAGTCAAAAATGCAAAACGAACTGTGCAGGTTCTGCAGTCTTATCGGGTCCCTTTCTATCAGGTGCAAAATGTTGTCGATATACTAAGAGCAGTGCAAAGATCGAGCCTACCAATGTATTTAAATCACAGCACCATAAGAAAACGCGCTGGTCAATATAGTAGAAATACTCGAACATAAAAACTTGCATGCATTCACAGGCATATACATTTATGTACTCAAATCACACGCGCATGTTCTGAACACGTGCAATTAAAGTGATGATAAGGTATAATTTTTTGTTTGAATGCCGTCTGCTGAATAAGTGTGTAATAATTTCCGTCAAATGTGTCCTCTGCTGAAACATGGGCACTTAGTTATTAGAGTTGTTGTTGATCCAATACTACTCTTTCCTAGGTTTTATTTCTGCTTTCGGCTAAATTTCTAGTAAAGCCAGAAATTAGGATTGTCATAATTACAACAAGGGTTTTCCAGTTAAAACGCGATGGCCCTGTTTTTTATCCGGGCATTACGGGTTTAGATAAAATGTATATTCAAATGGAGTTTGCATTTGACGCGTGACGTTGCCGACAGTTAGCGGACGCTAATGGTCAGAGTATCAAATAAATTCTATTCTCTGCGAAGTTAATGTTGTGCAGTCAGATTATATTATTATAATTGAATTTTTGTGGGTTTTGTAAGCTAATTCTGAATCGGCAGAAATGTGCATATATTGTAATGGATACCTACAAATTATTGATTGCAGCGTCTAGACAATGGGCGTAATTTGATCCATTTCTGCAGTAGGTTTAATGAGGTGATCCGAGAGTACCGGAAATGCATTGCAGGCAAAAATGCTAAACAAACTGCGCAGGTTCTGCAGTCTTATCGGTTTCCTTTCTAGCAGGCGCAAAAAGTTGTCGATGTACTAAGAGCAGTGGTAGATCGAGGCTGCCAATGCATTTAATGCATAGCAGCATAAGAAATCGCGCCGGCCAATATAGTAGAAATGTCCGAGCATAAAGGTATGCACGCTTCCACAGGCGTATAAATGTATGTTCTTCAATCACACGTGCATGTACTCAACAAGTGCAATCCATTAAAGTAATGATAAGGTAAAATGTTTTGTTTGAATGCCGTCTGTTGAATTAGTATGTAATAGTTTATGTTAATTGTGTCCTCTGCTGAAACCTGGGCACTTAGTTATTAGAATTGTTGTTGATCCAATACTACTCGCTCTCTCAAGAATTTTTTGTGCATTCTGCTTAATTTCTAGTAGAGCCAGAAATTAGGGTTGTCATAATTACAGCATGGATTTGCAATTTGAAACTATAGCCCTGGTTTTTATCCGGGCATTACGATTTTAAATAAAAAAAAATTATGTATATTCAAATGGAGTTTGCATATAACGCTGACAAGTGACGCTGCCGACAGTTAGCCGATGCTCACTGTCGACATCGCCAACGTCGACAATAGGGAAGTAGGCCAGGTATGAGTCACATCGACGTCAATGATAGACCAACCATTACGTCGGGATTCAACCGCGACCTCATGATATCACTCACTCTACCGGACGACGTACGTCGTCATTGTAGATTTAAATATAGGATGATAAAATGTTTTATTGTGTATTATTCTTGAACGTTTTGGTGAAAGTATTGTTTGCTTTGTTATAGCACTCCAAATGTGATCCTTATGGTATCGATCCAAGCATCAGCAAGAGAAATAAATCTAGGGACAGTGCGACTGGCCAATCCTCTACAAGTAGAAGACGGAAGTTTTCACAAAGTACCCCAATATACAAAAAGCTAGAAATAATTCACAACCACAGTGCTGAAAAGATGGAATCGATAACAAATATAAGAAAATTATCAAGCAAAAACGATTCAACTCTTCAAACCTCGCGTTAGGCGTAAGGCAGGATATTAATGATTTTCGTTTGTAATTAACGGTTTGTAATCAACGGTTGGGCCCAAACAAAAAGTAATAGGGATTAATTTATGTTAATGAATTAAATAGGAAGGGCATTCTCTTCGCATCGATCTCCGTTGGAATTATACTGGTTTTCAAATATTTTGATTAACCAAGCCAGGTTAATCAAGTTGTAGATCAGCTTAGTCTTTGATCCTTCTGTGTCATACCGCAACCGACGCAAACAGTATTGCAGGAGGTTTGGTTTTGTTTGTCGATGTAATATTGTATGTTATTGTAATGTATTATAGTTATTTGTTGTAAACAGTACATGCTAAAAAAGATTGCAAAGAAAGTTTAAAGTTGTTAGAGTGTCTGTACTAGTACAGTTAGGCTACGCTAGACCCGGAGCTTAATCAAAGGGGAAGTCTCCCTCGGCACTGGCGAAACGGCCGATGTTTACAGCGATATAATCATTACTCACAAAAACTGGAAACTTCGGTACTGTATGTTATTCTAGAATTATGTTCATAAACTGTAAAAATAAATATTTAGATTTTATCTAGAATTATGATCGTTAACTGGAAAACATATCTGTAGGTTTGAGTATACATCCAGTCTGATTGCACTAATAAAGATACTTAATGATAGTGCATGTTATAGTTTATTTCTTTTGGGATCATTGAGTCCATCCCGGTTATTTTTGGAATCGAATGCTCTTTAAGCCAGCGCTAGGTGTGGCGTATGAAGCCTCGCAAACTACAGTGTAGCATATGAAGAGACTCGATCAAACCGATTTTGATGATTTTGTGTGTTCTTTGTTTCCAAAGGCAATCCTGTTTTACTTTTATTATATTGATTGGACTAATAAGATACTTATAACCTACCGACAATGGTACATCCGGTCTGATTGGACCATTTACCACTAGCCTGGCATCTTATCGGAGAGGCAGTTCCATTATAGCCTTGATCACATCTCATAGTCAAGGAACTATTGTATGTTGTTGTATTTGTACTTTGAGGGAGGGCATAGCCCCTTTCAGCTATTGGCATGTCACAAACTGAAATGATACAAACAGAGGAACTAAATAAAAAGTCTTCGGCAAATGCGATTAGTGATGACAGCTCGAAGGCATATTTGTGCACGTTAGTACTATCCTGTCGAAGTATTCACTGGTTCCATTCTTTGTCTTTTTTTATTCTGGAATTATTTTCGTTAAACATTTTGTAGGTTTGAGTACATTCAAGGTGTTTGGATCATTAAAGATACTCCAATTTATGCTGATTCGACCAGTAAAGATACTTATAACCTACCGATAATGGTACATCCAGTCTGATTGGACCATTCACCATTAGCCTGGCACTTTATCGGAGCGGCTGTTCCATTATAACCGTGAGCACAACTCATAGATACGGAACTTTTGTATGTTGTATTTGTACTTTTATGAAGAACGTATCCCTTTATAGCCGTTGGCATACCACAGTCTGAAATGATTTAAACAGTGGAACTAAATAGGAAGAGTCTTCGGCAAATGCGATTAGTGATGAAAGCTGTAAGGCATATTTGGGCAGACAAGTACTATCCTGTCGAAATATTGAATGGTCCCAGACTTTTGTCAGCGTCAGTCGGCTGCTACGACACGGAACAGGACTCAGCATAGGCTTACCTAATTAATTATTTTGTGGTATGTCTTCACGTCCACATGAGTGATTTTTGCACATGAACTTGGTAACATGCAATTTGTAAATAGGTTAGACTGTTTGTACCCGTGACATTCTGTCTATCCCGTACATTACGCTTAAAGCGATAAACACGAAATCCATGGATTCACGTTTACTATATATAAACCCATCGTAAACGTTTCAATGAGAGGACAATCAGACAACGGTCATATTATCACTATTATCTGTGTATTTAATGTTGTGCAGCCAGATTATATTATTATAATTGAATTATTTGTGGGTTTTGTAAGCTAATTCCGAAAGAGAAACGTGCCGAGATTGAAGTGGATACCTACAAATTATTGATTGCATCGTCTAGACAATAAGAGTAATATGCTCCAATTCTGCTATATGTTTCATGAGGTAATTCGAGAGTGCCAGAATGGCTATGCTAGTTTGTGCTGTCTTGTTTGGGTTTCCCAGTCTGCAAGAGTTGTGGCTGCAGTCAAAAATGCAAAACGAACTGTGCAGGTTCTGCAGTCTTATCGGGTCCCTTTCTATCAGGTGCAAAATGTTGTCGATATACTAAGAGCAGTGCAAAGATCGAGCCTACCAATGTATTTAAATCACAGCACCATAAGAAAACGCGCTGGTCAATATAGTAGAAATACTCGAACATAAAAACTTGCATGCATTCACAGGCATATACATTTATGTACTCAAATCACACGCGCATGTTCTGAACACGTGCAATTAAAGTGATGATAAGGTATAATTTTTTGTTTGAATGCCGTCTGCTGAATAAGTGTGTAATAATTTCCGTCAAATGTGTCCTCTGCTGAAACATGGGCACTTAGTTATTAGAGTTGTTGTTGATCCAATACTACTCTTTCCTAGGTTTTATTTCTGCTTTCGGCTAAATTTCTAGTAAAGCCAGAAATTAGGATTGTCATAATTACAACAAGGGTTTTCCAGTTAAAACGCGATGGCCCTGTTTTTTATCCGGGCATTACGGGTTTAGATAAAATGTATATTCAAATGGAGTTTGCATTTGACGCGTGACGTTGCCGACAGTTAGCGGACGCTAATGGTCAGAGTATCAAATAAATTCTATTCTCTGCGAAGTTAATGTTGTGCAGTCAGATTATATTATTATAATTGAATTTTTGTGGGTTTTGTAAGCTAATTCTGAATCGGCAGAAATGTGCATATATTGTAATGGATACCTACAAATTATTGATTGCAGCGTCTAGACAATGGGCGTAATTTGATCCATTTCTGCAGTAGGTTTAATGAGGTGATCCGAGAGTACCGGAAATGCATTGCAGGCAAAAATGCTAAACAAACTGCGCAGGTTCTGCAGTCTTATCGGTTTCCTTTCTAGCAGGCGCAAAATGTTGTCGATGTACTAAGAGCAGTGGTAGATCGAGGCTGCCAATGCATTTAATGCATAGCAGCATAAGAAATCGCGCCGGCCAATATAGTAGAAATGTCCGAGCATAAAGGTATGCACGCTTCCACAGGCGTATAAATGTATGTTCTTCAATCACACGTGCATGTACTCAACAAGTGCAATTCATTAAAGTAATGATAAGGTAAAATGTTTTGTTTGAATGCCGTCTGTTGAATTAGTATGTAATAGTTTATGTTAATTGTGTACTCTGCTGAAACCTGGGCACTTAGTTATTAGAATTGTTGTTGATCCAATACTACTCGCTCTCTCAAGAAATTTTTGTGCATTCTGCTTAATTTCTAGTAGAGCCAGAAATTAGGGTTGTCATAATTACAGCATGGATTTGCAATTTGAAACTATAGCCCTGGTTTTTATCCGGGCATTACGATTTTAAATAAAAAAAAATTATGTATATTCAAATGGAGTTTGCATATAACGCTGACAAGTGACGCTGCCGACAGTTAGCCGATGCTCACTGTCGACATCGCCAACGTCGACAATAGGGAAGTAGGCCAGGTATGAGTCACATCGACGTCAATGATAGACCAACCATTACGTCGGGATTCAACCGCGACCTCATGATATCACTCACTCTACCGGACGACGTACGTCGTCATTGTAGATTTAAATATAGGATGATAAAATGTTTTATTGTGTATTATTCTTGAACGTTTTGGTGAAAGTATTGTTTGCTTTGTTATAGCACTCCAAATGTGATCCTTATGGTATCGATCCAAGCATCAGCAAGAGAAATAAATCTAGGGACAGTGCGACTGGCCAATCCTCTACAAGTAGAAGACGGAAGTTTTCTCAAAGCACCCCAATATACAAAAAGCTAGAAATAATTCACAACCACAGTGCTGAAAAGATGGAATCGATAAGAAATATAAGAAAATTATCAAGCAAAAACGATTCAACTCTTCAAACCTCGCGTTAGGCGTAAGGCAGGATATTAATGATTTTCGTTTGTAATTAACGATTTTTAATCAACGGTTGGGCCCAAACAAAAAGTAATTAGGATTAATTTATGTTAATGAATTAAATAGGAAGGGCATTCTCTTCGCATCGATCTCCGTTGGAATTATACTGGTTTTCAAATATTTTGATTAACCAAGCCAGGTTAATCAAGTTGTAGATCAGCTTAGTCTTTGATCCTTCTGTGTCATACCGCAACCGACGCAAACAGTATTGCAGGAGGTTTGGTTTTGTTTGTCGATGTAATATTGTATGTTATTGTAATGTATTATAGTTATTTGTTGTAAACAGTACATGCTAAAAAAGATTGCAAAGAAAGTTTAAAGTTGTTAGAGTGTCTGTACTAGTACAGTTAGGCTACGCTAGACCCGGAGCTTAATCAAAGGGGAAGTCTCCCTCGGCACTGGCGAAACGGCCGATGTTTACAGCGATATAATCATTACTCACAAAAACTGGAAACTTCGGTACTGTATGTTATTCTAGAATTATGTTCATAAACTGTAAAAATAAATATTTAGATTTTATCTAGAATTATGATCGTTAACTGGAAAACATATCTGTAGGTTTGAGTATACATCCAGTCTGATTGCACTAATAAAGATACTTAATGATAGTGCATGTTATAGTTTATTTCTTTTGGGATCATTGAGTCCATCCCGGTTATTTTTGGAATCGAATGCTCTTTAAGCCAGCGCTAGGTGTGGCGTATGAAGCCTCGCAAACTACAGTGTAGCATATGAAGAGACTCGATCAAACCGATTTTGATGATTTTGTGTGTTCTTTGTTTCCAAAGGCAATCCTGTTTTACTTTTATTATATTGATTGGACTAATAAGATACTTATAACCTACCGACAATGGTACATCCGGTCTGATTGGACCATTTACCACTAGCCTGGCATCTTATCGGAGAGGCAGTTCCATTATAGCCTTGATCACATCTCATAGTCAAGGAACTATTGTATGTTGTTGTATTTGTACTTTGAGGGAGGGCATAGCCCCTTTCAGCTATTGGCATGTCACAAACTGAAATGATACAAACAGAGGAACTAAATAAAAAGTCTTCGGCAAATGCGATTAGTGATGACAGCTCGAAGGCATATTTGTGCACGTTAGTACTATCCTGTCGAAGTATTCACTGGTTCCATTCTTTGTCTTTTTTTTATTCTGGAATTATTTTCGTTAAACATTTTGTAGGTTTGAGTAAATTCAAGGTGTTTGGATCATTAAAGATACTCCAATTTATGCTGATTCGACCAGTAAAGATACTTATAACCTACCGATAATGGTACATCCAGTCTGATTGGACCATTCACCATTAGCCTGGCACTTTATCGGAGCGGCTGTTCCATTATAACCGTGAGCACAACTCATAGATACGGAACTTTTGTATGTTGTATTTGTACTTTTATGAAGAACGTATCCCTTTATAGCCGTTGGCATACCACAGTCTGAAATGATTTAAACAGTGGAACTAAATAGGAAGAGTCTTCGGCAAATGCGATTAGTGATGAAAGCTGTAAGGCATATTTGGGCAGACAAGTACTATCCTGTCGAAATATTGAATGGTCCCAGACTTTTGTCAGCGTCAGTCGGCTGCTACGACACGGAACAGGACTCAGCATAGGCTTACCTAATTAATTATTTTGTGGTATGTCTTCACGTCCACATGAGTGATTTTTGCACATGAACTTGGTAACATGCAATTTGTAAATAGGTTAGACTGTTTGTACCCGTGACATTCTGTCTATCCCGTACATTACGCTTAAAGCGATAAACACGAAATCCATGGATTCACGTTTACTATATATAAACCCATCGTAAACGTTTCAATGAGAGGACAATCAGACAACGGTCAGATTATCACTATTATCTGTGTATTTAATGTTGTGCAGCCAGATTATATTATTATAATTGAATTATTTGTGGGTTTTGTAAGCTAATTCCGAAAGAGATACGTGCCGAGATTGAAGTGGATACCTACAAATTATTGATTGCATCGTCTAGACAATAAGAGTAATATGCTCCAATTCTGCTATATGTTTCATGAGGTAATTCGAGAGTGCCAGAATGGCTATGCTAGTTTGTGCTGTCTTGTTTGGGTTTCCCAGTCTGCAAGAGTTGTGGCTGCAGTCAAAAATGCAAAACGAACTGTGCAGGTTCTGCAGTCTTATCGGGTCCCTTTCTATCAGGTGCAAAATGTTGTCGATATACTAAGAGCAGTGCAAAGATCGAGCCTACCAATGTATTTAAATCACAGCACCATAAGAAAACGCGCTGGTCAATATAGTAGAAATACTCGAACATAAAAACTTGCATGCATTCACAGGCATATACATTTATGTACTCAAATCACACGCGCATGTTCTGAACACGTGCAATTAAAGTGATGATAAGGTATAATTTTTTGTTTGAATGCCGTCTGCTGAATAAGTGTGTAATAATTTCCGTCAAATGTGTCCTCTGCTGAAACATGGGCACTTAGTTATTAGAGTTGTTGTTGATCCAATACTACTCTTTCCTAGGTTTTATTTCTGCTTTCGGCTAAATTTCTAGTAAAGCCAGAAATTAGGATTGTCATAATTACAACAAGGGTTTTCCAGTTAAAACGCGATGGCCCTGTTTTTTATCCGGGCATTGCGGGTTTAGATAAAATGTATATTCAAATGGAGTTTGCATTTGACGCGTGACGTTGCCGACAGTTAGCGGACGCTAATGGTCAGAGTATCAAATAAATTCTATTCTCTGCGAAGTTAATGTTGTGCAGTCAGATTATATTATTATAATTGAATTTTTGTGGGTTTTGTAAGCTAATTCTGAATCGGCAGAAATGTGCATATATTGTAATGGATACCTACAAATTATTGATTGCAGCGTCTAGACAATGGGCGTAATTTGATCCATTTCTGCAGTAGGTTTAATGAGGTGATCCGAGAGTACCGGAAATGCATTGCAGGCAAAAATGCTAAACAAACTGCGCAGGTTCTGCAGTCTTATCGGTTTCCTTTCTAGCAGGCGCAAAATGTTGTCGATGTACTAAGAGCAGTGGTAGATCGAGGCTGCCAATGCATTTAATGCATAGCAGCATAAGAAATCGCGCCGGCCAATATAGTAGAAGTCCGAGCATAAAGGTATGCACGCTTCCACAGGCGTATAAATGTATGTTCTTCAATCACACGTGCATGTACTCAACAAGTGCAATCCATTAAAGTAATGATAAGGTAAAATGTTTTGTTTGAATGCCGTCTGTTGAATTAGTATGTAATAGTTTATGTTAATTGTGTCCTCTGCTGAAACCTGGGCACTTAGTTATTAGAATTGTTGTTGATCCAATACTACTCGCTCTCTCAAGAAATTTTTGTGCATTCTGCTTAATTTCTAGTAGAGCCAGAAATTAGGGTTGTCATAATTACAGCATGGATTTGCAATTTGAAACTATAGCCCTGGTTTTTATCCGGGCATTACGATTTTAAATAAAAAAAAATTATGTATATTCAAATGGAGTTTGCATATAACGCTGACAAGTGACGCTGCCGACAGTTAGCCGATGCTCACTGTCGACATCGCCAACGTCGACAACAGGGAAGTAGGCCAGGTATGAGTCACATCGACGTCAATGATAGACCAACCATTACGTCGGGATTCAACCGCGACCTCATGATATCACTCACTCTACCGGACGACGTACGTCGTCATTGTAGATTTAAATATAGGATGATAAAATGTTTTATTGTGTATTATTCTTGAACGTTTTGGTGAAAGTATTGTTTGCTTTGTTATAGCACTCCAAATGTGATCCTTATGGTATCGATCCAAGCATCAGCAAGAGAAATAAATCTAGGGACAGTGCGACTGGCCAATCCTCTACAAGTAGAAGACGGAAGTTTTCTCAAAGCACCCCAATATACAAAAAGCTAGAAATAATTCACAACCACAGTGCTGAAAAGATGGAATCGATAAGAAATATAAGAAAATTATCAAGCAAAAACGATTCAACTCTTCAAACCTCGCGTTAGGCGTAAGGCAGGATATTAATGATATTCGTTTGTAATTAACGGTTTGTAATCAACGGTTGGGCCCAAACAAAAAGTAATTAGGATTAATTTATGTTAATGAATTAAATAGGAAGGGCATTCTCTTCGCATCGATCTCCGTTGGAATTATACTGGTTTTCAAATATTTTGATTAACCAAGCCAGGTTAATCAAGTTGTAGATCAGCTTAGTCTTTGATCCTTCTGTGTCATACCGCAACCGACGCAAACAGTATTGCAGGAGGTTTGGTTTTGTTTGTCGATGTAATATAGTATGTTATTGTAATGTATTATAGTTATTTGTTGTAAACAGTACATGCTAAAAAAGATTGCAAAGAAAGTTTAAAGTTGTTAGAGTGTCTGTACTAGTACAGTTAGGCTACGCTAGACCCGGAGCTTAATCAAAGGGGAAGTCTCCCTCGGCACTGGCGAAACGGCAGATGTTTACAGCGATATAATCATTACTCACAAAAACTGGAAACTTCGGTACTGTATGTTATTCTAGAATTATGTTCATAAACTGTAAAAATAAATATTTAGATTTTATCTAGAATTATGATCGTTAACTGGAAAACATATCTGTAGGTTTGAGTATACATCCAGTCTGATTGCACTAATAAAGATACTTAATGATAGTGCATGTTATAGTTTATTTCTTTTGGGATCATTGAGTCCATCCCGGTTATTTTTGGAATCGAATGCTCTTTAAGCCAGCGCTAGGTGTGGCGTATGAAGCCTCGCAAACTACAGTGTAGCATATGAAGAGACTCGATCAAACCGATTTTGATGATTTTGTGTGTTCTTTGTTTCCAAAGGCAATCCTGTTTTACTTTTATTATATTGATTGGACTAATAAGATACTTATAACCTACCGACAATGGTACATCCGGTCTGATTGGACCATTTACCACTAGCCTGGCATCTTATCGGAGAGGCAGTTCCATTATAGCCTTGATCACATCTCATAGTCAAGGAACTATTGTATGTTGTTGTATTTGTACTTTGAGGGAGGGCATAGCCCCTTTCAGCTATTGGCATGTCACAAACTGAAATGATACAAACAGAGGAACTAAATAAAAAGTCTTCGGCAAATGCGATTAGTGATGACAGCTCGAAGGCATATTTGTGCACGTTAGTACTATCCTGTCGAAGTATTCACTGGTTCCATTCTTTGTCTTTTTTTTATTCTGGAATTATTTTCGTTAAACATTTTGTAGGTTTGAGTACATTCAAGGTGTTTGGATCATTAAAGATACTCCAATTTATGCTGATTCGACCAGTAAAGATACTTATAACCTACCGATAATGGTACATCCAGTCTGATTGGACCATTCACCATTAGCCTGGCACTTTATCGGAGCGGCTGTTCCATTATAACCGTGAGCACAACTCATAGATACGGAACTTTTGTATGTTGTATTTGTACTTTTATGAAGAACGTATCCCTTTATAGCCGTTGGCATACCACAGTCTGAAATGATTTAAACAGTGGAACTAAATAGGAAGAGTCTTCGGCAAATGCGATTAGTGATGAAAGCTGTAAGGCATATTTGGGCAGACAAGTACTATCCTGTCGAAATATTGAATGGTCCCAGACTTTTGTCAGCGTCAGTCGGCTGCTACGACACGGAACAGGACTCAGCATAGGCTTACCTAATTAATTATTTTGTGGTATGTCTTCACGTCCACATGAGTGATTTTTGCACATGAACTTGGTAACATGCAATTTGTAAATAGGTTAGACTGTTTGTACCCGTGACATTCTGTCTATCCCGTACATTACGCTTAAAGCGATAAACACGAAATCCATGGATTCACGTTTACTATATATAAACCCATCGTAAACGTTTCAATGAGAGGACAATCAGACAACGGTCAGATTATCACTATTATCTGTGTATTTAATGTTGTGCAGCCAGATTATATTATTATAATTGAATTATTTGTGGGTTTTGTAAGCTAATTCCGAAAGAGAAACGTGCCGAGATTGAAGTGGATACCTACAAATTATTGATTGCATCGTCTAGACAATAAGAGTAATATGCTCCAATTCTGCTATATGTTTCATGAGGTAATTCGAGAGTGCCAGAATGGCTATGCTAGTTTGTGCTGTCTTGCTTGGGTTTCCCAGTCTGCAAGAGTTGTGGCTGCAGTCAAAAATGCAAAACGAACTGTGCAGGTTCTGCAGTCTTATCGGGTCCCTTTCTATCAGGTGCAAAATGTTGTCGATATACTAAGAGCAGTGCAAAGATCGAGCCTACCAATGTATTTAAATCACAGCACCATAAGAAAACGCGCTGGTCAATATAGTAGAAATACTCGAACATAAAAACTTGCATGCATTCACAGGCATATACATTTATGTACTCAAATCACACGCGCATGTTCTGAACACGTGCAATTAAAGTGATGATAAGGTATAATTTTTTGTTTGAATGCCGTCTGCTGAATAAGTGTGTAATAATTTCCGTCAAATGTGTCCTCTGCTGAAACATGGGCACTTAGTTATTAGAGTTGTTGTTGATCCAATACTACTCTTTCCTAGGTTTTATTTCTGCTTTCGGCTAAATTTCTAGTAAAGCCAGAAATTAGGATTGTCATAATTACAACAAGGGTTTTCCAGTTAAAACGCGATGGCCCTGTTTTTTATCCGGGCATTACGGGTTTAGATAAAATGTATATTCAAATGGAGTTTGCATTTGACGCGTGACGTTGCCGACAGTTAGCGGACGCTAATGGTCAGAGTATCAAATAAATTCTATTCTCTGCGAAGTTAATGTTGTGCAGTCAGATTATATTATTATAATTGAATTTTTGTGGGTTTTGTAAGCTAATTCTGAATCGGCAGAAATGTGCATATATTGTAATGGATACCTACAAATTATTGATTGCAGCGTCTAGACAATGGGCGTAATTTGATCCATTTCTGCAGTAGGTTTAATGAGGTGATCCGAGAGTACCGGAAATGCATTGCAGGCAAAAATGCTAAACAAACTGCGCAGGTTCTGCAGTCTTATCGGTTTCCTTTCTAGCAGGCGCAAAATGTTGTCGATGTACTAAGAGCAGTGGTAGATCGAGGCTGCCAATGCATTTAATGCATAGCAGCATAAGAAATCGCGCCGGCCAATATAGTAGAAATGTCCGAGCATAAAGGTATGCACGCTTCCACAGGCGTATAAATGTATGTTCTTCAATCACACGTGCATGTACTCAACAAGTGCAATCCATTAAAGTAATGATAAGGTAAAATGTTTTGTTTGAATGCCGTCTGTTGAATTAGTATGTAATAGTTTATGTTAATTGTGTCCTCTGCTGAAACCTGGGCACTTAGTTATTAGAATTGTTGTTGATCCAATACTACTCGCTCTCTCAAGAAATTTTTGTGCATTCTGCTTAATTTCTAGTAGAGCCAGAAATTAGGGTTGTCATAATTACAGCATGGATTTGCAATTTGAAACTATAGCCCTGGTTTTTATCCGGGCATTACGATTTTAAATAAAAAAAAATTATGTATATTCAAATGGAGTTTGCATATAACGCTGACAAGTGACGCTGCCGACAGTTAGCCGATGCTCACTGTCGACATCGCCAACGTCGACAACAGGGAAGTAGGCCAGGTATGAGTCACATCGACGTCAATGATAGACCAACCATTACGTCGGGATTCAACCGCGACCTCATGATATCACTCACTCTACCGGACGACGTACGTCGTCATTGTAGATTTAAATATAGGATGATAAAATGTTTTATTGTGTATTATTCTTGAACGTTTTGGTGAAAGTATTGTTTGCTTTGTTATAGCACTCCAAATGTGATCCTTATGGTATCGATCCAAGCATCAGCAAGAGAAATAAATCTAGGGACAGTGCGACAGGCCAATCCTCTACAAGTAGAAGACGGAAGTTTTCTCAAAGCACCCCAATATACAAAAAGCTAGAAATAATTCACAACCACAGTGCTGAAAAGATGGAATCGATAAGAAATATAAGAAAATTATCAAGCAAAAACGATTCAACTCTTCAAACCTCGCGTTAGGCGTAAGGCAGGATATTAATGATATTCGTTTGTAATTAACGGTTTGTAATCAACGGTTGGGCCCAAACAAAAAGTAATTAGGATTAATTTATGTTAATGAATTAAATAGGAAGGGCATTCTCTTCGCATCGATCTCCGTTGGAATTATACTGGTTTTCAAATATTTTGATTAACCAAGCCAGGTTAATCAAGTTGTAGATCAGCTTAGTCTTTGATCCTTCTGTGTCATACCGCAACCGACGCAAACAGTATTGCAGGAGGTTTGGTTTTGTTTGTCGATGTAATATTGTATGTTATTGTAATGTATTATAGTTATTTGTTGTAAACAGTACATGCTAAAAAAGATTGCAAAGAAAGTTTAAAGTTGTTAGAGTGTCTGTACTAGTACAGTTAGGCTACGCTAGACCCGGAGCTTAATCAAAGGGGAAGTCTCCCTCGGCACTGGCGAAACGGCAGATGTTTACAGCGATATAATCATTACTCACAAAAACTGGAAACTTCGGTACTGTATGTTATTCTAGAATTATGTTCATAAACTGTAAAAATAAATATTTAGATTTTATCTAGAATTATGATCGTTAACTGGAAAACATATCTGTAGGTTTGAGTATACATCCAGTCTGATTGCACTAATAAAGATACTTAATGATAGTGCATGTTATAGTTTATTTCTTTTGGGATCATTGAGTCCATCCCGGTTATTTTTGGAATCGAATGCTCTTTAAGCCAGCGCTAGGTGTGGCGTATGAAGCCTCGCAAACTACAGTGTAGCATATGAAGAGACTCGATCAAACCGATTTTGATGATTTTGTGTGTTCTTTGTTTCCAAAGGCAATCCTGTTTTACTTTTATTATATTGATTGGACTAATAAGATACTTATAACCTACCGACAATGGTACATCCGGTCTGATTGGACCATTTACCACTAGCCTGGCATCTTATCGGAGAGGCAGTTCCATTATAGCCTTGATCACATCTCATAGTCAAGGAACTATTGTATGTTGTTGTATTTGTACTTTGAGGGAGGGCATAGCCCCTTTCAGCTATTGGCATGTCACAAACTGAAATGATACAAACAGAGGAACTAAATAAAAAGTCTTCGGCAAATGCGATTAGTGATGACAGCTCGAAGGCATATTTGTGCACGTTAGTACTATCCTGTCGAAGTATTCACTGGTTCCATTCTTTGTCTTTTTTTTATTCTGGAATTATTTTCGTTAAACATTTTGTAGGTTTGAGTACATTCAAGGTGTTTGGATCATTAAAGATACTCCAATTTATGCTGATTCGACCAGTAAAGATACTTATAACCTACCGATAATGGTACATCCAGTCTGATTGGACCATTCACCATTAGCCTGGCACTTTATCGGAGCGGCTGTTCCATTATAACCGTGAGCACAACTCATAGATACGGAACTTTTGTATGTTGTATTTGTACTTTTATGAAGAACGTATCCCTTTATAGCCGTTGGCATACCACAGTCTGAAATGATTTAAACAGTGGAACTAAATAGGAAGAGTCTTCGGCAAATGCGATTAGTGATGAAAGCTGTAAGGCATATTTGGGCAGACAAGTACTATCCTGTCGAAATATTGAATGGTCCCAGACTTTTGTCAGCGTCAGTCGGCTGCTACGACACGGAACAGGACTCAGCATAGGCTTACCTAATTAATTATTTTGTGGTATGTCTTCACGTCCACATGAGTGATTTTTGCACATGAACTTGGTAACATGCAATTTGTAAATAGGTTAGACTGTTTGTACCCGTGACATTCTGTCTATCCCGTACATTACGCTTAAAGCGATAAACACGAAATCCATGGATTCACGTTTACTATATATAAACCCATCGTAAACGTTTCAATGAGAGGACAATCAGACAACGGTCAGATTATCACTATTATCTGTGTATTTAATGTTGTGCAGCCAGATTATATTATTATAATTGAATTATTTGTGGGTTTTGTAAGCTAATTCCGAAAGAGAAACGTGCCGAGATTGAAGTGGATACCTACAAATTATTGATTGCATCGTCTAGACAATAAGAGTAATATGCTCCAATTCTGCTATATGTTTCATGAGGTAATTCGAGAGTGCCAGAATGGCTATGCTAGTTTGTGCTGTCTTGCTTGGGTTTCCCAGTCTGCAAGAGTTGTGGCTGCAGTCAAAAATGCAAAACGAACTGTGCAGGTTCTGCAGTCTTATCGGGTCCCTTTCTATCAGGTGCAAAATGTTGTCGATATACTAAGAGCAGTGCAAAGATCGAGCCTACCAATGTATTTAAATCACAGCACCATAAGAAAACGCGCTGGTCAATATAGTAGAAATACTCGAACATAAAAACTTGCATGCATTCACAGGCATATACATTTATGTACTCAAATCACACGCGCATGTTCTGAACACGTGCAATTAAAGTGATGATAAGGTATAATTTTTTGTTTGAATGCCGTCTGCTGAATAAGTGTGTAATAATTTCCGTCAAATGTGTCCTCTGCTGAAACATGGGCACTTAGTTATTAGAGTTGTTGTTGATCCAATACTACTCTTTCCTAGGTTTTATTTCTGCTTTCGGCTAAATTTCTAGTAAAGCCAGAAATTAGGATTGTCATAATTACAACAAGGGTTTTCCAGTTAAAACGCGATGGCCCTGTTTTTTATCCGGGCATTACGGGTTTAGATAAAATGTATATTCAAATGGAGTTTGCATTTGACGCGTGACGTTGCCGACAGTTAGCGGACGCTAATGGTCAGAGTATCAAATAAATTCTATTCTCTGCGAAGTTAATGTTGTGCAGTCAGATTATATTATTATAATTGAATTTTTGTGGGTTTTGTAAGCTAATTCTGAATCGGCAGAAATGTGCATATATTGTAATGGATACCTACAAATTATTGATTGCAGCGTCTAGACAATGGGCGTAATTTGATCCATTTCTGCAGTAGGTTTAATGAGGTGATCCGAGAGTACCGGAAATGCATTGCAGGCAAAAATGCTAAACAAACTGCGCAGGTTCTGCAGTCTTATCGGTTTCCTTTCTAGCAGGCGCAAAATGTTGTCGATGTACTAAGAGCAGTGGTAGATCGAGGCTGCCAATGCATTTAATGCATAGCAGCATAAGAAATCGCGCCGGCCAATATAGTAGAAATGTCCGAGCATAAAGGTATGCACGCTTCCACAGGCGTATAAATGTATGTTCTTCAATCACACGTGCATGTACTCAACAAGTGCAATCCATTAAAGTAATGATAAGGTAAAATGTTTTGTTTGAATGCCGTCTGTTGAATTAGTATGTAATAGTTTATGTTAATTGTGTCCTCTGCTGAAACCTGGGCACTTAGTTATTAGAATTGTTGTTGATCCAATACTACTCGCTCTCTCAAGAAATTTTTGTGCATTCTGCTTAATTTCTAGTAGAGCCAGAAATTAGGGTTGTCATAATTACAGCATGGATTTGCAATTTGAAACTATAGCCCTGGTTTTTATCCGGGCATTACGATTTTAAATAAAAAAAAATTATGTATATTCAAATGGAGTTTGCATATAACGCTGACAAGTGACGCTGCCGACAGTTAGCCGATGCTCACTGTCGACATCGCCAACGTCGACAACAGGGAAGTAGGCCAGGTATGAGTCACATCGACGTCAATGATAGACCAACCATTACGTCGGGATTCAACCGCGACCTCATGATATCACTCACTCTACCGGACGACGTACGTCGTCATTGTAGATTTAAATATAGGATGATAAAATGTTTTATTGTGTATTATTCTTGAACGTTTTGGTGAAAGTATTGTTTGCTTTGTTATAGCACTCCAAATGTGATCCTTATGGTATCGATCCAAGCATCAGCAAGAGAAATAAATCTAGGGACAGTGCGACAGGCCAATCCTCTACAAGTAGAAGACGGAAGTTTTCTCAAAGCACCCCAATATACAAAAAGCTAGAAATAATTCACAACCACAGTGCTGAAAAGATGGAATCGATAAGAAATATAAGAAAATTATCAAGCAAAAACGATTCAACTCTTCAAACCTCGCGTTAGGCGTAAGGCAGGATATTAATGATATTCGTTTGTAATTAACGGTTTGTA
Organism: Anodontia alba; assembly: GCA_964016985.1. Lineage (NCBI taxonomy): Eukaryota > Metazoa > Mollusca > Bivalvia > Lucinida > Lucinidae > Anodontia > Anodontia alba. Next base: position 36,795 of record CAXHKG010000220.1, read on the forward strand.
ATCAACGGTTGGGCCCAAACAAAAAGTAATTAGGATTAATTTATGTTAATGAATTAAATAGGAAGGGCATTCTCTTCGCATCGATCTCCGTTGGAATTATACTGGTTTTCAAATATTTTGATTAACCAAGCCAAGTTAATCAAGTTGTAGATCAGCTTAGTCTTTGATCCTTCTGTGTCATACCGCAACCGACGCAAACAGTATTGCAGGAGGTTTGGTTTTGTTTGTCGATGTAATATTGTATGTTATTGTAATGTATTATAGTTATTTGTTGTAAACAGTACATGCTAAAAAAGATTGCAAAGAAAGTTTAAAGTTGTTAGAGTGTCTGTACTAGTACAGTTAGGCTACGCTAGACCCGGAGCTTAATCAAAGGGGAAGTCTCCCTCGGCACTGGCGAAACGGCAGATGTTTACAGCGATATAATCATTACTCACAAAAACTGGAAACTTCGGTACTGTATGTTATTCTAGAATTATGTTCATAAACTGTAAAAATAAATATTTAGATTTTATCTAGAATTATGATCGTTAACTGGAAAACATATCTGTAGGTTTGAGTATACATCCAGTCTGATTGCACTAATAAAGATACTTAATGATAGTGCATGTTATAGTTTATTTCTTTTGGGATCATTGAGTCCATCCCGGTTATTTTTGGAATCGAATGCTCTTTAAGCCAGCGCTAGGTGTGGCGTATGAAGCCTCGCAAACTACAGTGTAGCATATGAAGAGACTCGATCAAACCGATTTTGATGATTTTGTGTGTTCTTTGTTTCCAAAGGCAATCCTGTTTTACTTTTATTATATTGATTGGACTAATAAGATACTTATAACCTACCGACAATGGTACATCCGGTCTGATTGGACCATTTACCACTAGCCTGGCATCTTATCGGAGAGGCAGTTCCATTATAGCCTTGATCACATCTCATAGTCAAGGAACTATTGTATGTTGTTGTATTTGTACTTTGAGGGAGGGCATAGCCCCTTTCAGCTATTGGCATGTCACAAACTGAAATGATACAAACAGAGGAACTAAATAAAAAGTCTTCGGCAAATGCGATTAGTGATGACAGCTCGAAGGCATATTTGTGCACGTTAGTACTATCCTGTCGAAGTATTCACTGGTTCCATTCTTTGTCTTTTTTTTTATTCTGGAATTATTTTCGTTAAACATTTTGTAGGTTTGAGTACATTCAAGGTGTTTGGATCATTAAAGATACTCCAATTTATGCTGATTCGACCAGTAAAGATACTTATAACCTACCGATAATGGTACATCCAGTCTGATTGGACCATTCACCATTAGCCTGGCACTTTATCGGAGCGGCTGTTCCATTATAACCGTGAGCACAACTCATAGATACGGAACTTTTGTATGTTGTATTTGTACTTTTATGAAGAACGTATCCCTTTATAGCCGTTGGCATACCACAGTCTGAAATGATTTAAACAGTGGAACTAAATAGGAAGAGTCTTCGGCAAATGCGATTAGTGATGAAAGCTGTAAGGCATATTTGGGCAGACAAGTACTATCCTGTCGAAATATTGAATGGTCCCAGACTTTTGTCAGCGTCAGTCGGCTGCTACGACACGGAACAGGACTCAGCATAGGCTTACCTAATTAATTATTTTGTGGTATGTCTTCACGTCCACATGAGTGATTTATGCACATGAACTTGGTAACATGCAATTTGTAAATAGGTTAGACTGTTTGTACCCGTGACATTCTGTCTATCCCGTACATTACGCTTAAAGCGATAAACACGAAATCCATGGATTCACGTTTACTATATATAAACCCATCGTAAACGTTTCAATGAGAGGACAATCAGACAACGGTCAGATTATCACTATTATCTGTGTATTTAATGTTGTGCAGCCAGATTATATTATTATAATTGAATTATTTGTGGGTTTTGTAAGCTAATTCCGAAAGAGAAACGTGCCGAGATTGAAGTGGATACCTACAAATTATTGATTGCATCGTCTAGACAATAAGAGTAATATGCTCCAATTCTGCTATATGTTTCATGAGGTAATTCGAGAGTGCCAGAATGGCTATGCTAGTTTGTGCTGTCTTGTTTGGGTTTCCCAGTCTGCAAGAGTTGTGGCTGCAGTCAAAAATGCAAAACGAACTGTGCAGGTTCTGCAGTCTTATCGGGTCCCTTTCTATCAGGTGCAAAATGTTGTCGATATACTAAGAGCAGTGCAAAGATCGAGCCTACCAATGTATTTAAATCACAGCACCATAAGAAAACGCGCTGGTCAATATAGTAGAAATACTCGAACATAAAAACTTGCATGCATTCACAGGCATATACATTTATGTACTCAAATCACACGCGCATGTTCTGAACACGTGCAATTAAAGTGATGATAAGGTATAATTTTTTGTTTGAATGCCGTCTGCTGAATAAGTGTGTAATAATTTCCGTCAAATGTGTCCTCTGCTGAAACATGGGCACTTAGTTATTAGAGTTGTTGTTGATCCAATACTACTCTTTCCTAGGTTTTATTTCTGCTTTCGGCTAAATTTCTAGTAAAGCCAGAAATTAGGATTGTCATAATTACAACAAGGGTTTTCCAGTTAAAACGCGATGGCCCTGTTTTTTATCCGGGCATTACGGGTTTAGATAAAATGTATATTCAAATGGAGTTTGCATTTGACGCGTGGCGTTGCCGACAGTTAGCGGACGCTAATGGTCAGAGTATCAAATAAATTCTATTCTCTGCGAAGTTAATGTTGTGCAGTCAGATTATATTATTATAATTGAATTTTTGTGGGTTTTGTAAGCTAATTCTGAATCGGCAGAAATGTGCATATATTGTAATGGATACCTACAAATTATTGATTGCAGCGTCTAGACAATGGGCGTAATTTGATCCATTTCTGCAGTAGGTTTAATGAGGTGATCCGAGAGTACCGGAAATGCATTGCAGGCAAAAATGCTAAACAAACTGCGCAGGTTCTGCAGTCTTATCGGTTTCCTTTCTAGCAGGCGCAAAATGTTGGCGATGTACTAAGAGCAGTGGTAGATCGAGGCTGCCAATGCATTTAATGCATAGCAGCATAAGAAATCGCGCCGGCCAATATAGTAGAAATGTCCGAGCATAAAGGTATGCACGCTTCCACAGGCGTATAAATGTATGTTCTTCAATCACACGTGCATGTACTCAACAAGTGCAATCCATTAAAGTAATGATAAGGTAAAATGTTTTGTTTGAATGCCGTCTGTTGAATTAGTATGTAATAGTTTATGTTAATTGTGTCCTCTGCTGAAACCTGGGCACTTAGTTATTAGAATTGTTGTTGATCCAATACTACTCGCTCTCTCAAGAAATTTTTGTGCATTCTGCTTAATTTCTAGTAGAGCCAGAAATTAGGGTTGTCATAATTACAGCATGGATTTGCAATTTGAAACTATAGCCCTGGTTTTTATCCGGGCATTACGATTTTAAATAAAAAAAATTATGTATATTCAAATGGAGTTTGCATATAACGCTGACAAGTGACGCTGCCGACAGTTAGCCGATGCTCACTGTCGACATCGCCAACGTCGACAATAGGGAAGTAGGCCAGGTATGAGTCACATCGACGTCAATGATAGACCAACCATTACGTCGGGATTCAACCGCGACCTCATGATATCACTCACTCTACCGGACGACGTACGTCGTCATTGTAGATTTAAATATAGGATGATAAAATGTTTTATTGTGTATTATTCTTGAACGTTTTGGTGAAAGTATTGTTTGCTTTGTTATAGCACTCCAAATGTGATCCTTATGGTATCGATCCAAGCATCAGCAAGAGAAATAAATCTAGAGACAGTGCGACTGGCCAATCCTCTACAAGTAGAAGACGGAAGTTTTCTCAAAGCACCCCAATATACAAAAAGCTAGAAATAATTCACAACCACAGTGCTGAAAAGATGGAATCGATAAGAAATATAAGAAAATTATCAAGCAAAAACGATTCAACTCTTCAAACCTCGCGTTAGGCGTAAGGCAGGATATTAATGATTTTCGTTTGTAATTAACGGTTTGTAATCAACGGTTGGGCCCAAACAAAAAGTAATTAGGATTAATTTATGTTAATGAATTAAATAGGAAGGGCATTCTCTTCGCATCGATCTCCGTTGGAATTATACTGGTTTTCAAATATTTTGATTAACCAAGCCAAGTTAATCAAGTTGTAGATCAGCTTAGTCTTTGATCCTTCTGTTTCATACCGCAACCGACGCAAACAGTATTGCAGGAGGTTTGGTTTTGTTTGTCGATGTAATATTGTATGTTATTGTAATGTATTATAGTTATTTGTTGTAAACAGTACATGCTAAAAAAGATTGCAAAGAAAGTTTAAAGTTATTAGAGTGTCTGTACTAGTACAGTTAGGCTACGCTAGACCCGGAGCTTAATCAAAGGGGAAGTCTCCCTCGGCACTGGCGAAACGGCAGATGTTTACAGCGATATAATCATTACTCACAAAAACTGGAAACTTCGGTACTGTATGTTATTCTAGAATTATGTTCATAAACTGTAAAAATAAATATTTAGATTTTATCTAGAATTATGATCGTTAACTGGAAAACATATCTGTAGGTTTGAGTATACATCCAGTCTGATTGCACTAATAAAGATACTTAATGATAGTGCATGTTATAGTTTATTTCTTTTGGGATCATTGAGTCCATCCCGGTTATTTTTGGAATCGAATGCTCTTTAAGCCAGCGCTAGGTGTGGCGTATGAAGCCTCGCAAACTACAGTGTAGCATATGAAGAGACTCGATCAAACCGATTTTGATGATTTTGTGTGTTCTTTGTTTCCAAAGGCAATCCTGTTTTACTTTTATTATATTGATTGGACTAATAAGATACTTATAACCTACCGACAATGGTACATCCGGTCTGATTGGACCATTTACCACTAGCCTGGCATCTTATCGGAGAGGCAGTTCCATTATAGCCTTGATCACATCTCATAGTCAAGGAACTATTGTATGTTGTTGTATTTGTACTTTGAGGGAGGGCATAGCCCCTTTCAGCTATTGGCATGTCACAAACTGAAATGATACAAACAGAGGAACTAAATAAAAAGTCTTCGGCAAATGCGATTAGTGATGACAGCTCGAAGGCATATTTGTGCACGTTAGTACTATCCTGTCGAAGTATTCACTGGTTCCATTCTTTGTCTTTTTTTTATTCTGGAATTATTTTCGTTAAACATTTTGTAGGTTTGAGTACATTCAAGGTGTTTGGATCATTAAAGATACTCCAATTTATGCTGATTCGACCAGTAAAGATACTTATAACCTACCGATAATGGTACATCCAGTCTGATTGGACCATTCACCATTAGCCTGGCACTTTATCGGAGCGGCTGTTCCATTATAACCGTGAGCACAACTCATAGATACGGAACTTTTGTATGTTGTATTTGTACTTTTATGAAGAACGTATCCCTTTATAGCCGTTGGCATACCACAGTCTGAAATGATTTAAACAGTGGAACTAAATAGGAAGAGTCTTCGGCAAATGCGATTAGTGATGAAAGCTGTAAGGCATATTTGGGCAGACAAGTACTATCCTGTCGAAATATTGAATGGTCCCAGACTTTTGTTAGCGTCAGTTGGCTGCTACGACACGGAACAGGACTCAGCATAGGCTTACCTAATTAATTATTTTGTGGTATGTCTTCACGTCCACATGAGTGATTTTTGCACATGAACTTGGTAACATGCAATTTGTAAATAGGTTAGACTGTTTGTACCCGTGACATTCTGTCTATCCCGTACATTACGCTTAAAGCGATAAACACGAAATCCATGGATTCACGTTTACTATATATAAACCCATCGTAAACGTTTCAATGAGAGGACAATCAGACAACGGTCAGATTATCACTATTATCTGTGTATTTAATGTTGTGCAGCCAGATTATATTATTATAATTGAATTATTTGTGGGTTTTGTAAGCTAATTCCGAAAGAGAAACGTGCCGAGATTGAAGTGGATACCTACAAATTATTGATTGCATCGTCTAGACAATAAGAGTAATATGCTCCAATTCTGCTATATGTTTCATGAGGTAATTCGAGAGTGCCAGAATGGCTATGCTAGTTTGTGCTGTCTTGTTTGGGTTTCCCAGTCTGCAAGAGTTGTGGCTGCAGTCAAAAATGCAAAACGAACTGTGCAGGTTCTGCAGTCTTATCGGGTCCCTTTCTATCAGGTGCAAAATGTTGTCGATATACTAAGAGCAGTGCAAAGATCGAGCCTACCAATGTATTTAAATCACAGCACCATAAGAAAACGCGCTGGTCAATATAGTAGAAATACTCGAACATAAAAACTTGCATGCATTCACAGGCATATACATTTATGTACTCAAATCACACGCGCATGTTCTGAACACGTGCAATTAAAGTGATGATAAGGTATAATTTTTTGTTTGAATGCCGTCTGCTGAATAAGTGTGTAATAATTTCCGTCAAATGTGTCCTCTGCTGAAACATGGGCACTTAGTTATTAGAGTTGTTGTTGATCCAATACTACTCTTTCCTAGGTTTTATTTCTGCTTTCGGCTAAATTTCTAGTAAAGCCAGAAATTAGGATTGTCATAATTACAACAAGGGTTTTCCAGTTAAAACGCGATGGCCCTGTTTTTTATCCGGGCATTACGGGTTTAGATAAAATGTATATTCAAATGGAGTTTGCATTTGACGCGTGACGTTGCCGACAGTTAGCGGACGCTAATGGTCAGAGTATCAAATAAATTCTATTCTCTGCGAAGTTAATGTTGTGCAGTCAGATTATATTATTATAATTGAATTTTTGTGGGTTTTGTAAGCTAATTCTGAATCGGCAGAAATGTGCATATATTGTAATGGATACCTACAAATTATTGATTGCAGCGTCTAGACAATGGGCGTAATTTGATCCATTTCTGCAGTAGGTTTAATGAGGTGATCCGAGAGTACCGGAAATGCATTGCAGGCAAAAATGCTAAACAAACTGCGCAGGTTCTGCAGTCTTATCGGTTTCCTTTCTAGCAGGCGCAAAATCTTGGCGATGTACTAAGAGCAGTGGTAGATCGAGGCTGCCAATGCATTTAATGCATAGCAGCATAAGAAATCGCGCCGGCCAATATAGTAGAAATGTCCGAGCATAAAGGTATGCACGCTTCCACAGGCGTATAAATGTATGTTCTTCAATCACACGTGCATGTACTCAACAAGTGCAATCCATTAAAGTAATGATAAGGTAAAATGTTTTGTTTGAATGCCGTCTGTTGAATTAGTATGTAATAGTTTATGTTAATTGTGTCCTCTGCTGAAACCTGGGCACTTAGTTATTAGAATTGTTGTTGATCCAATACTACTCGCTCTCTCAAGAAATTTTTGTGCATTCTGCTTAATTTCTAGTAGAGCCAGAAATTAGGGTTGTCATAATTACAGCATGGATTTGCAATTTGAAACTATAGCCCTGGTTTTTATCCGGGCATTACGATTTTAAATAAAAAAAATTATGTATATTCAAATGGAGTTTGCATATAACGCTGACAAGTGACGCTGCCGACAGTTAGCCGATGCTCACTGTCGACATCGCCAACGTCGACAATAGGGAAGTAGGCCAGGTATGAGTCACATCGACGTCAATGATAGACCAACCATTACGTCGGGATTCAACCGCGACCTCATGATATCACTCACTCTACCGGACGACGTACGTCGTCATTGTAGATTTAAATATAGGATGATAAAATGTTTTATTGTGTATTATTCTTGAACGTTTTGGTGAAAGTATTGTTTGCTTTGTTATAGCACTCCAAATGTGATCCTTATGGTATCGATCCAAGCATCAGCAAGAGAAATAAATCTAGAGACAGTGCGACTGGCCAATCCTCTACAAGTAGAAGACGGAAGTTTTCTCAAAGCACCCCAATATACAAAAAGCTAGAAATAATTCACAACCACAGTGCTGAAAAGATGGAATCGATAAGAAATATAAGAAAATTATCAAGCAAAAACGATTCAACTCTTCAAACCTCGCGTTAGGCGTAAGGCAGGATATTAATGATTTTCGTTTGTAATTAACGGTTTGTAATCAACGGTTGGGCCCAAACAAAAAGTAATTAGGATTAATTTATGTTAATGAATTAAATAGGAAGGGCATTCTCTTCGCATCGATCTCCGTTGGAATTATACTGGTTTTCAAATATTTTGATTAACCAAGCCAAGTTAATCAAGTTGTAGATCAGCTTAGTCTTTGATCCTTCTGTGTCATACCGCAACCGACGCAAACAGTATTGCAGGAGGTTTGGTTTTGTTTGTCGATGTAATATTGTATGTTATTGTAATGTATTATAGTTATTTGTTGTAAACAGTACATGCTAAAAAAGATTGCAAAGAAAGTTTAAAGTTGTTAGAGTGTCTGTACTAGTACAGTTAGGCTACGCTAGACCCGGAGCTTAATCAAAGGGGAAGTCTCCCTCGGCACTGGCGAAACGGCAGATGTTTACAGCGATATAATCATTACTCACAAAAACTGGAAACTTCGGTACTGTATGTTATTCTAGAATTATGTTCATAAACTGTAAAAATAAATATTTAGATTTTATCTAGAATTATGATCGTTAACTGGAAAACATATCTGTAGGTTTGAGTATACATCCAGTCTGATTGCACTAATAAAGATACTTAATGATAGTGCATGTTATAGTTTATTTCTTTTGGGATCATTGAGTCCATCCCGGTTATTTTTGGAATCGAATGCTCTTTAAGCCAGCGCTAGGTGTGGCGTATGAAGCCTCGCAAACTACAGTGTAGCATATGAAGAGACTCGATCAAACCGATTTTGATGATTTTGTGTGTTCTTTGTTTCCAAAGGCAATCCTGTTTTACTTTTATTATATTGATTGGACTAATAAGATACTTATAACCTACCGACAATGGTACATCCGGTCTGATTGGACCATTTACCACTAGCCTGGCATCTTATCGGAGAGGCAGTTCCATTATAGCCTTGATCACATCTCATAGTCAAGGAACTATTGTATGTTGTTGTATTTGTACTTTGAGGGAGGGCATAGCCCCTTTCAGCTATTGGCATGTCACAAACTGAAATGATACAAACAGAGGAACTAAATAAAAAGTCTTCGGCAAATGCGATTAGTGATGACAGCTCGAAGGCATATTTGTGCACGTTAGTACTATCCTGTCGAAGTATTCACTGGTTCCATTCTTTGTCTTTTTTTTATTCTGGAATTATTTTCGTTAAACATTTTGTAGGTTTGAGTACATTCAAGGTGTTTGGATCATTAAAGATACTCCAATTTATGCTGATTCGACCAGTAAAGATACTTATAACCTACCGATAATGGTACATCCAGTCTGATTGGACCATTCACCATTAGCCTGGCACTTTATCGGAGCGGCTGTTCCATTATAACCGTGAGCACAACTCATAGATACGGAACTTTTGTATGTTGTATTTGTACTTTTATGAAGAACGTATCCCTTTATAGCCGTTGGCATACCACAGTCTGAAATGATTTAAACAGTGGAACTAAATAGGAAGAGTCTTCGGCAAATGCGATTAGTGATGAAAGCTGTAAGGCATATTTGGGCAGACAAGTACTATCCTGTCGAAATATTGAATGGTCCCAGACTTTTGTTAGCGTCAGTTGGCTGCTACGACACGGAACAGGACTCAGCATAGGCTTACCTAATTAATTATTTTGTGGTATGTCTTCACGTCCACATGAGTGATTTTTGCACATGAACTTGGTAACATGCAATTTGTAAATAGGTTAGACTGTTTGTACCCGTGACATTCTGTCTATCCCGTACATTACGCTTAAAGCGATAAACACGAAATCCATGGATTCACGTTTACTATATATAAACCCATCGTAAACGTTTCAATGAGAGGACAATCAGACAACGGTCAGATTATCACTATTATCTGTGTATTTAATGTTGTGCAGCCAGATTATATTATTATAATTGAATTATTTGTGGGTTTTGTAAGCTAATTCCGAAAGAGAAACGTGCCGAGATTGAAGTGGATACCTACAAATTATTGATTGCATCGTCTAGACAATAAGAGTAATATGCTCCAATTCTGCTATATGTTTCATGAGGTAATTCGAGAGTGCCAGAATGGCTATGCTAGTTTGTGCTGTCTTGTTTGGGTTTCCCAGTCTGCAAGAGTTGTGGCTGCAGTCAAAAATGCAAAACGAACTGTGCAGGTTCTGCAGTCTTATCGGGTCCCTTTCTATCAGGTGCAAAATGTTGTCGATATACTAAGAGCAGTGCAAAGATCGAGCCTACCAATGTATTTAAATCACAGCACCATAAGAAAACGCGCTGGTCAATATAGTAGAAATACTCGAACATAAAAACTTGCATGCATTCACAGGCATATACATTTATGTACTCAAATCACACGCGCATGTTCTGAACACGTGCAATTAAAGTGATGATAAGGTATAATTTTTTGTTTGAATGCCGTCTGCTGAATAAGTGTGTAATAATTTCCGTCAAATGTGTCCTCTGCTGAAACATGGGCACTTAGTTATTAGAGTTGTTGTTGATCCAATACTACTCTTTCCTAGGTTTTATTTCTGCTTTCGGCTAAATTTCTAGTAAAGCCAGAAATTAGGATTGTCATAATTACAACAAGGGTTTTCCAGTTAAAACGCGATGGCCCTGTTTTTTATCCGGGCATTACGGGTTTAGATAAAATGTATATTCAAATGGAGTTTGCATTTGACGCGTGACGTTGCCGACAGTTAGCGGACGCTAATGGTCAGAGTATCAAATAAATTCTATTCTCTGCGAAGTTAATGTTGTGCAGTCAGATTATATTATTATAATTGAATTTTTGTGGGTTTTGTAAGCTAATTCTGAATCGGCAGAAATGTGCATATATTGTAATGGATACCTACAAATTATTGATTGCAGCGTCTAGACAATGGGCGTAATTTGATCCATTTCTGCAGTAGGTTTAATGAGGTGATCCGAGAGTACCGGAAATGCATTGCAGGCAAAAATGCTAAACAAACTGCGCAGGTTCTGCAGTCTTATCGGTTTCCTTTCTAGCAGGCGCAAAATCTTGGCGATGTACTAAGAGCAGTGGTAGATCGAGGCTGCCAATGCATTTAATGCATAGCAGCATAAGAAATCGCGCCGGCCAATATAGTAGAAATGTCCGAGCATAAAGGTATGCACGCTTCCACAGGCGTATAAATGTATGTTCTTCAATCACACGTGCATGTACTCAACAAGTGCAATCCATTAAAGTAATGATAAGGTAAAATGTTTTGTTTGAATGCCGTCTGTTGAATTAGTATGTAATAGTTTATGTTAATTGTGTCCTCTGCTGAAACCTGGGCACTTAGTTATTAGAATTGTTGTTGATCCAATACTACTCGCTCTCTCAAGAAATTTTTGTGCATTCTGCTTAATTTCTAGTAGAGCCAGAAATTAGGGTTGTCATAATTACAGCATGGATTTGCAATTTGAAACTATAGCCCTGGTTTTTATCCGGGCATTACGATTTTAAATAAAAAAAATTATGTATATTCAAATGGAGTTTGCATATAACGCTGACAAGTGACGCTGCCGACAGTTAGCCGATGCTCACTGTCGACATCGCCAACGTCGACAATAGGGAAGTAGGCCAGGTATGAGTCACATCGACGTCAATGATAGACCAACCATTACGTCGGGATTCAACCGCGACCTCATGATATCACTCACTCTACCGGACGACGTACGTCGTCATTGTAGATTTAAATATAGGATGATAAAATGTTTTATTGTGTATTATTCTTGAACGTTTTGGTGAAAGTATTGTTTGCTTTGTTATAGCACTCCAAATGTGATCCTTATGGTATCGATCCAAGCATCAGCAAGAGAAATAAATCTAGAGACAGTGCGACTGGCCAATCCTCTACAAGTAGAAGACGGAAGTTTTCTCAAAGCACCCCAATATACAAAAAGCTAGAAATAATTCACAACCACAGTGCTGAAAAGATGGAATCGATAAGAAATATAAGAAAATTATCAAGCAAAAACGATTCAACTCTTCAAACCTCGCGTTAGGCGTAAGGCAGGATATTAATGATTTTCGTTTGTAATTAACGGTTTGTAATCAACGGTTGGGCCCAAACAAAAAGTAATTAGGATTAATTTATGTTAATGAATTAAACAGGAAGGGCATTCTCTTCGCATCGATCTCCGTTGGAATTATACTGGTTTTCAAATATTTTGATTAACCAAGCCAAGTTAATCAAGTTGTAGATCAGCTTAGTCTTTGATCCTTCTGTGTCATACCGCAACCGACGCAAACAGTATTGCAGGAGGTTTGGTTTTGTTTGTCGATGTAATATTGTATGTTATTGTAATGTATTATAGTTATTTGTTGTAAACAGTACATGCTAAAAAAGATTGCAAAGAAAGTTTAAAGTTGTTAGAGTGTCTGTACTAGTACAGTTAGGCTACGCTAGACCCGGAGCTTAATCAAAGGGGAAGTCTCCCTCGGCACTGGCGAAACGGCAGATGTTTACAGCGATATAATCATTACTCACAAAAACTGGAAACTTCGGTACTGTATGTTATTCTAGAATTATGTTCATAAACTGTAAAAATAAATATTTAGATTTTATCTAGAATTATGATCGTTAACTGGAAAACATATCTGTAGGTTTGAGTATACATCCAGTCTGATTGCACTAATAAAGATACTTAATGATAGTGCATGTTATAGTTTATTTCTTTTGGGATCATTGAGTCCATCCCGGTTATTTTTGGAATCGAATGCTCTTTAAGCCAGCGCTAGGTGTGGCGTATGAAGCCTCGCAAACTACAGTGTAGCATATGAAGAGACTCGATCAAACCGATTTTGATGATTTTGTGTGTTCTTTGTTTCCAAAGGCAATCCTGTTTTACTTTTATTATATTGATTGGACTAATAAGATACTTATAACCTACCGACAATGGTACATCCGGTCTGATTGGACCATTTACCACTAGCCTGGCATCTTATCGGAGAGGCAGTTCCATTATAGCCTTGATCACATCTCATAGTCAAGGAACTATTGTATGTTGTTGTATTTGTACTTTGAGGGAGGGCATAGCCCCTTTCAGCTATTGGCATGTCACAAACTGAAATGATACAAACAGAGGAACTAAATAAAAAGTCTTCGGCAAATGCGATTAGTGATGACAGCTCGAAGGCATATTTGTGCACGTTAGTACTATCCTGTCGAAGTATTCACTGGTTCCATTCTTTGTCTTTTTTTTATTCTGGAATTATTTTCGTTAAACATTTTGTAGGTTTGAGTACATTCAAGGTGTTTGGATCATTAAAGATACTCCAATTTATGCTGATTCGACCAGTAAAGATACTTATAACCTACCGATAATGGTACATCCAGTCTGATTGGACCATTCACCATTAGCCTGGCACTTTATCGGAGCGGCTGTTCCATTATAACCGTGAGCACAACTCATAGATACGGAACTTTTGTATGTTGTATTTGTACTTTTATGAAGAACGTATCCCTTTATAGCCGTTGGCATACCACAGTCTGAAATGATTTAAACAGTGGAACTAAATAGGAAGAGTCTTCGGCAAATGCGATTAGTGATGAAAGCTGTAAGGCATATTTGGGCAGACAAGTACTATCCTGTCGAAATATTGAATGGTCCCAGACTTTTGTTAGCGTCAGTTGGCTGCTACGACACGGAACAGGACTCAGCATAGGCTTACCTAATTAATTATTTTGTGGTATGTCTTCACGTCCACATGAGTGATTTTTGCACATGAACTTGGTAACATGCAATTTGTAAATAGGTTAGACTGTTTGTACCCGTGACATTCTGTCTATCCCGTACATTACGCTTAAAGCGATAAACACGAAATCCATGGATTCACGTTTACTATATATAAACCCATCGTAAACGTTTCAATGAGAGGACAATCAGACAACGGTCAGATTATCACTATTATCTGTGTATTTAATGTTGTGCAGCCAGATTATATTATTATAATTGAATTATTTGTGGGTTTTGTAAGCTAATTCCGAAAGAGAAACGTGCCGAGATTGAAGTGGATACCTACAAATTATTGATTGCATCGTCTAGACAATAAGAGTAATATGCTCCAATTCTGCTATATGTTTCATGAGGTAATTCGAGAGTGCCAGAATGGCTATGCTAGTTTGTGCTGTCTTGTTTGGGTTTCCCAGTCTGCAAGAGTTGTGGCTGCAGTCAAAAATGCAAAACGAACTGTGCAGGTTCTGCAGTCTTATCGGGTCCCTTTCTATCAGGTGCAAAATGTTGTCGATATACTAAGAGCAGTGCAAAGATCGAGCCTACCAATGTATTTAAATCACAGCACCATAAGAAAACGCGCTGGTCAATATAGTAGAAATACTCGAACATAAAAACTTGCATGCATTCACAGGCATATACATTTATGTACTCAAATCACACGCGCATGTTCTGAACACGTGCAATTAAAGTGATGATAAGGTATAATTTTTTGTTTGAATGCCGTCTGCTGAATAAGTGTGTAATAATTTCCGTCAAATGTGTCCTCTGCTGAAACATGGGCACTTAGTTATTAGAGTTGTTGTTGATCCAATACTACTCTTTCCTAGGTTTTATTTCTGCTTTCGGCTAAATTTCTAGTAAAGCCAGAAATTAGGATTGTCATAATTACAACAAGGGTTTTCCAGTTAAAACGCGATGGCCCTGTTTTTTATCCGGGCATTACGGGTTTAGATAAAATGTATATTCAAATGGAGTTTGCATTTGACGCGTGACGTTGCCGACAGTTAGCGGACGCTAATGGTCAGAGTATCAAATAAATTCTATTCTCTGCGAAGTTAATGTTGTGCAGTCAGATTATATTATTATAATTGAATTTTTGTGGGTTTTGTAAGCTAATTCTGAATCGGCAGAAATGTGCATATATTGTAATGGATACCTACAAATTATTGATTGCAGCGTCTAGACAATGGGCGTAATTTGATCCATTTCTGCAGTAGGTTTAATGAGGTGATCCGAGAGTACCGGAAATGCATTGCAGGCAAAAATGCTAAACAAACTGCGCAGGTTCTGCAGTCTTATCGGTTTCCTTTCTAGCAGGCGCAAAATCTTGGCGATGTACTAAGAGCAGTGGTAGATCGAGGCTGCCAATGCATTTAATGCATAGCAGCATAAGAAATCGCGCCGGCCAATATAGTAGAAATGTCCGAGCATAAAGGTATGCACGCTTCCACAGGCGTATAAATGTATGTTCTTCAATCACACGTGCATGTACTCAACAAGTGCAATCCATTAAAGTAATGATAAGGTAAAATGTTTTGTTTGAATGCCGTCTGTTGAATTAGTATGTAATAGTTTATGTTAATTGTGTCCTCTGCTGAAACCTGGGCACTTAGTTATTAGAATTGTTGTTGATCCAATACTACTCGCTCTCTCAAGAAATTTTTGTGCATTCTGCTTAATTTCTAGTAGAGCCAGAAATTAGGGTTGTCATAATTACAGCATGGATTTGCAATTTGAAACTATAGCCCTGGTTTTTATCCGGGCATTACGATTTTAAATAAAAAAAATTATGTATATTCAAATGGAGTTTGCATATAACGCTGACAAGTGACGCTGCCGACAGTTAGCCGATGCTCACTGTCGACATCGCCAACGTCGACAATAGGGAAGTAGGCCAGGTATGAGTCACATCGACGTCAATGATAGACCAACCATTACGTCGGGATTCAACCGCGACCTCATGATATCACTCACTCTACCGGACGACGTACGTCGTCATTGTAGATTTAAATATAGGATGATAAAATGTTTTATTGTGTATTATTCTTGAACGTTTTGGTGAAAGTATTGTTTGCTTTGTTATAGCACTCCAAATGTGATCCTTATGGTATCGATCCAAGCATCAGCAAGAGAAATAAATCTAGAGACAGTGCGACTGGCCAATCCTCTACAAGTAGAAGACGGAAGTTTTCTCAAAGCACCCCAATATACAAAAAGCTAGAAATAATTCACAACCACAGTGCTGAAAAGATGGAATCGATAAGAAATATAAGAAAATTATCAAGCAAAAACGATTCAACTCTTCAAACCTCGCGTTAGGCGTAAGGCAGGATATTAATGATTTTCGTTTGTAATTAACGGTTTGTAATCAACGGTTGGGCCCAAACAAAAAGTAATTAGGATTAATTTATGTTAATGAATTAAATAGGAAGGGCATTCTCTTCGCATCGATCTCCGTTGGAATTATACTGGTTTTCAAATATTTTGATTAACCAAGCCAAGTTAATCAAGTTGTAGATCAGCTTAGTCTTTGATCCTTCTGTGTCATACCGCAACCGACGCAAACAGTATTGCAGGAGGTTTGGTTTTGTTTGTCGATGTAATATTGTATGTTATTGTAATGTATTATAGTTATTTGTTGTAAACAGTACATGCTAAAAAAGATTGCAAAGAAAGTTTAAAGTTGTTAGAGTGTCTGTACTAGTACAGTTAGGCTACGCTAGACCCGGAGCTTAATCAAAGGGGAAGTCTCCCTCGGCACTGGCGAAACGGCAGATGTTTACAGCGATATAATCATTACTCACAAAAACTGGAAACTTCGGTACTGTATGTTATTCTAGAATTATGTTCATAAACTGTAAAAATAAATATTTAGATTTTATCTAGAATTATGATCGTTAACTGGAAAACATATCTGTAGGTTTGAGTATACATCCAGTCTGATTGCACTAATAAAGATACTTAATGATAGTGCATGTTATAGTTTATTTCTTTTGGGATCATTGAGTCCATCCCGGTTATTTTTGGAATCGAATGCTCTTTAAGCCAGCGCTAGGTGTGGCGTATGAAGCCTCGCAAACTACAGTGTAGCATATGAAGAGACTCGATCAAACCGATTTTGATGATTTTGTGTGTTCTTTGTTTCCAAAGGCAATCCTGTTTTACTTTTATTATATTGATTGGACTAATAAGATACTTATAACCTACCGACAATGGTACATCCGGTCTGATTGGACCATTTACCACTAGCCTGGCATCTTATCGGAGAGGCAGTTCCATTATAGCCTTGATCACATCTCATAGTCAAGGAACTATTGTATGTTGTTGTATTTGTACTTTGAGGGAGGGCATAGCCCCTTTCAGCTATTGGCATGTCACAAACTGAAATGATACAAACAGAGGAACTAAATAAAAAGTCTTCGGCAAATGCGATTAGTGATGACAGCTCGAAGGCATATTTGTGCACGTTAGTACTATCCTGTCGAAGTATTCACTGGTTCCATTCTTTGTCTTTTTTTTATTCTGGAATTATTTTCGTTAAACATTTTGTAGGTTTGAGTACATTCAAGGTGTTTGGATCATTAAAGATACTCCAATTTATGCTGATTCGACCAGTAAAGATACTTATAACCTACCGATAATGGTACATCCAGTCTGATTGGACCATTCACCATTAGCCTGGCACTTTATCGGAGCGGCTGTTCCATTATAACCGTGAGCACAACTCATAGATACGGAACTTTTGTATGTTGTATTTGTACTTTTATGAAGAACGTATCCCTTTATAGCCGTTGGCATACCACAGTCTGAAATGATTTAAACAGTGGAACTAAATAGGAAGAGTCTTCGGCAAATGCGATTAGTGATGAAAGCTGTAAGGCATATTTGGGCAGACAAGTACTATCCTGTCGAAATATTGAATGGTCCCAGACTTTTGTTAGCGTCAGTTGGCTGCTACGACACGGAACAGGACTCAGCATAGGCTTACCTAATTAATTATTTTGTGGTATGTCTTCACGTCCACATGAGTGATTTTTGCACATGAACTTGGTAACATGCAATTTGTAAATAGGTTAGACTGTTTGTACCCGTGACATTCTGTCTATCCCGTACATTACGCTTAAAGCGATAAACACGAAATCCATGGATTCACGTTTACTATATATAAACCCATCGTAAACGTTTCAATGAGAGGACAATCAGACAACGGTCAGATTATCACTATTATCTGTGTATTTAATGTTGTGCAGCCAGATTATATTATTATAATTGAATTATTTGTGGGTTTTGTAAGCTAATTCCGAAAGAGAAACGTGCCGAGATTGAAGTGGATACCTACAAATTATTGATTGCATCGTCTAGACAATAAGAGTAATATGCTCCAATTCTGCTATATGTTTCATGAGGTAATTCGAGAGTGCCAGAATGGCTATGCTAGTTTGTGCTGTCTTGTTTGGGTTTCCCAGTCTGCAAGAGTTGTGGCTGCAGTCAAAAATGCAAAACGAACTGTGCAGGTTCTGCAGTCTTATCGGGTCCCTTTCTATCAGGTGCAAAATGTTGTCGATATACTAAGAGCAGTGCAAAGATCGAGCCTACCAATGTATTTAAATCACAGCACCATAAGAAAACGCGCTGGTCAATATAGTAGAAATACTCGAACATAAAAACTTGCATGCATTCACAGGCATATACATTTATGTACTCAAATCACACGCGCATGTTCTGAACACGTGCAATTAAAGTGATGATAAGGTATAATTTTTTGTTTGAATGCCGTCTGCTGAATAAGTGTGTAATAATTTCCGTCAAATGTGTCCTCTGCTGAAACATGGGCACTTAGTTATTAGAGTTGTTGTTGATCCAATACTACTCTTTCCTAGGTTTTATTTCTGCTTTCGGCTAAATTTCTAGTAAAGCCAGAAATTAGGATTGTCATAATTACAACAAGGGTTTTCCAGTTAAAACGCGATGGCCCTGTTTTTTATCCGGGCATTACGGGTTTAGATAAAATGTATATTCAAATGGAGTTTGCATTTGACGCGTGACGTTGCCGACAGTTAGCGGACGCTAATGGTCAGAGTATCAAATAAATTCTATTCTCTGCGAAGTTAATGTTGTGCAGTCAGATTATATTATTATAATTGAATTTTTGTGGGTTTTGTAAGCTAATTCTGAATCGGCAGAAATGTGCATATATTGTAATGGATACCTACAAATTATTGATTGCAGCGTCTAGACAATGGGCGTAATTTGATCCATTTCTGCAGTAGGTTTAATGAGGTGATCCGAGAGTACCGGAAATGCATTGCAGGCAAAAATGCTAAACAAACTGCGCAGGTTCTGCAGTCTTATCGGTTTCCTTTCTAGCAGGCGCAAAATCTTGGCGATGTACTAAGAGCAGTGGTAGATCGAGGCTGCCAATGCATTTAATGCATAGCAGCATAAGAAATCGCGCCGGCCAATATAGTAGAAATGTCCGAGCATAAAGGTATGCACGCTTCCACAGGCGTATAAATGTATGTTCTTCAATCACACGTGCATGTACTCAACAAGTGCAATCCATTAAAGTAATGATAAGGTAAAATGTTTTGTTTGAATGCCGTCTGTTGAATTAGTATGTAATAGTTTATGTTAATTGTGTCCTCTGCTGAAACCTGGGCACTTAGTTATTAGAATTGTTGTTGATCCAATACTACTCGCTCTCTCAAGAAATTTTTGTGCATTCTGCTTAATTTCTAGTAGAGCCAGAAATTAGGGTTGTCATAATTACAGCATGGATTTGCAATTTGAAACTATAGCCCTGGTTTTTATCCGGGCATTACGATTTTAAATAAAAAAAATTATGTATATTCAAATGGAGTTTGCATATAACGCTGACAAGTGACGCTGCCGACAGTTAGCCGATGCTCACTGTCGACATCGCCAACGTCGACAATAGGGAAGTAGGCCAGGTATGAGTCACATCGACGTCAATGATAGACCAACCATTACGTCGGGATTCAACCGCGACCTCATGATATCACTCACTCTACCGGACGACGTACGTCGTCATTGTAGATTTAAATATAGGATGATAAAATGTTTTATTGTGTATTATTCTTGAACGTTTTGGTGAAAGTATTGTTTGCTTTGTTATAGCACTCCAAATGTGATCCTTATGGTATCGATCCAAGCATCAGCAAGAGAAATAAATCTAGAGACAGTGCGACTGGCCAATCCTCTACAAGTAGAAGACGGAAGTTTTCTCAAAGCACCCCAATATACAAAAAGCTAGAAATAATTCACAACCACAGTGCTGAAAAGATGGAATCGATAAGAAATATAAGAAAATTATCAAGCAAAAACGATTCAACTCTTCAAACCTCGCGTTAGGCGTAAGGCAGGATATTAATGATTTTCGTTTGTAATTAACGGTTTGTAATCAACGGTTGGGCCCAAACAAAAAGTAATTAGGATTAATTTATGTTAATGAATTAAATAGGAAGGGCATTCTCTTCGCATCGATCTCCGTTGGAATTATACTGGTTTTCAAATATTTTGATTAACCAAGCCAAGTTAATCAAGTTGTAGATCAGCTTAGTCTTTGATCCTTCTGTGTCATACCGCAACCGACGCAAACAGTATTGCAGGAGGTTTGGTTTTGTTTGTCGATGTAATATTGTATGTTATTGTAATGTATTATAGTTATTTGTTGTAAACAGTACATGCTAAAAAAGATTGCAAAGAAAGTTTAAAGTTGTTAGAGTGTCTGTACTAGTACAGTTAGGCTACGCTAGACCCGGAGCTTAATCAAAGGGGAAGTCTCCCTCGGCACTGGCGAAACGGCAGATGTTTACAGCGATATAATCATTACTCACAAAAACTGGAAACTTCGGTACTGTATGTTATTCTAGAATTATGTTCATAAACTGTAAAAATAAATATTTAGATTTTATCTAGAATTATGATCGTTAACTGGAAAACATATCTGTAGGTTTGAGTATACATCCAGTCTGATTGCACTAATAAAGATACTTAATGATAGTGCATGTTATAGTTTATTTCTTTTGGGATCATTGAGTCCATCCCGGTTATTTTTGGAATCGAATGCTCTTTAAGCCAGCGCTAGGTGTGGCGTATGAAGCCTCGCAAACTACAGTGTAGCATATGAAGAGACTCGATCAAACCGATTTTGATGATTTTGTGTGTTCTTTGTTTCCAAAGGCAATCCTGTTTTACTTTTATTATATTGATTGGACTAATAAGATACTTATAACCTACCGACAATGGTACATCCGGTCTGATTGGACCATTTACCACTAGCCTGGCATCTTATCGGAGAGGCAGTTCCATTATAGCCTTGATCACATCTCATAGTCAAGGAACTATTGTATGTTGTTGTATTTGTACTTTGAGGGAGGGCATAGCCCCTTTCAGCTATTGGCATGTCACAAACTGAAATGATACAAACAGAGGAACTAAATAAAAAGTCTTCGGCAAATGCGATTAGTGATGACAGCTCGAAGGCATATTTGTGCACGTTAGTACTATCCTGTCGAAGTATTCACTGGTTCCATTCTTTGTCTTTTTTTTATTCTGGAATTATTTTCGTTAAACATTTTGTAGGTTTGAGTACATTCAAGGTGTTTGGATCATTAAAGATACTCCAATTTATGCTGATTCGACCAGTAAAGATACTTATAACCTACCGATAATGGTACATCCAGTCTGATTGGACCATTCACCATTAGCCTGGCACTTTATCGGAGCGGCTGTTCCATTATAACCGTGAGCACAACTCATAGATACGGAACTTTTGTATGTTGTATTTGTACTTTTATGAAGAACGTATCCCTTTATAGCCGTTGGCATACCACAGTCTGAAATGATTTAAACAGTGGAACTAAATAGGAAGAGTCTTCGGCAAATGCGATTAGTGATGAAAGCTGTAAGGCATATTTGGGCAGACAAGTACTATCCTGTCGAAATATTGAATGGTCCCAGACTTTTGTTAGCGTCAGTTGGCTGCTACGACACGGAACAGGACTCAGCATAGGCTTACCTAATTAATTATTTTGTGGTATGTCTTCACGTCCACATGAGTGATTTTTGCACATGAACTTGGTAACATGCAATTTGTAAATAGGTTAGACTGTTTGTACCCGTGACATTCTGTCTATCCCGTACATTACGCTTAAAGCGATAAACACGAAATCCATGGATTCACGTTTACTATATATAAACCCATCGTAAACGTTTCAATGAGAGGACAATCAGACAACGGTCAGATTATCACTATTATCTGTGTATTTAATGTTGTGCAGCCAGATTATATTATTATAATTGAATTATTTGTGGGTTTTGTAAGCTAATTCCGAAAGAGAAACGTGCCGAGATTGAAGTGGATACCTACAAATTATTGATTGCATCGTCTAGACAATAAGAGTAATATGCTCCAATTCTGCTATATGTTTCATGAGGTAATTCGAGAGTGCCAGAATGGCTATGCTAGTTTGTGCTGTCTTGTTTGGGTTTCCCAGTCTGCAAGAGTTGTGGCTGCAGTCAAAAATGCAAAACGAACTGTGCAGGTTCTGCAGTCTTATCGGGTCCCTTTCTATCAGGTGCAAAATGTTGTCGATATACTAAGAGCAGTGCAAAGATCGAGCCTACCAATGTATTTAAATCACAGCACCATAAGAAAACGCGCTGGTCAATATAGTAGAAATACTCGAACATAAAAACTTGCATGCATTCACAGGCATATACATTTATGTACTCAAATCACACGCGCATGTTCTGAACACGTGCAATTAAAGTGATGATAAGGTATAATTTTTTGTTTGAATGCCGTCTGCTGAATAAGTGTGTAATAATTTCCGTCAAATGTGTCCTCTGCTGAAACATGGGCACTTAGTTATTAGAGTTGTTGTTGATCCAATACTACTCTTTCCTAGGTTTTATTTCTGCTTTCGGCTAAATTTCTAGTAAAGCCAGAAATTAGGATTGTCATAATTACAACAAGGGTTTTCCAGTTAAAACGCGATGGCCCTGTTTTTTATCCGGGCATTACGGGTTTAGATAAAATGTATATTCAAATGGAGTTTGCATTTGACGCGTGACGTTGCCGACAGTTAGCGGACGCTAATGGTCAGAGTATCAAATAAATTCTATTCTCTGCGAAGTTAATGTTGTGCAGTCAGATTATATTATTATAATTGAATTTTTGTGGGTTTTGTAAGCTAATTCTGAATCGGCAGAAATGTGCATATATTGTAATGGATACCTACAAATTATTGATTGCAGCGTCTAGACAATGGGCGTAATTTGATCCATTTCTGCAGTAGGTTTAATGAGGTGATCCGAGAGTACCGGAAATGCATTGCAGGCAAAAATGCTAAACAAACTGCGCAGGTTCTGCAGTCTTATCGGTTTCCTTTCTAGCAGGCGCAAAATCTTGGCGATGTACTAAGAGCAGTGGTAGATCGAGGCTGCCAATGCATTTAATGCATAGCAGCATAAGAAATCGCGCCGGCCAATATAGTAGAAATGTCCGAGCATAAAGGTATGCACGCTTCCACAGGCGTATAAATGTATGTTCTTCAATCACACGTGCATGTACTCAACAAGTGCAATCCATTAAAGTAATGATAAGGTAAAATGTTTTGTTTGAATGCCGTCTGTTGAATTAGTATGTAATAGTTTATGTTAATTGTGTCCTCTGCTGAAACCTGGGCACTTAGTTATTAGAATTGTTGTTGATCCAATACTACTCGCTCTCTCAAGAAATTTTTGTGCATTCTGCTTAATTTCTAGTAGAGCCAGAAATTAGGGTTGTCATAATTACAGCATGGATTTGCAATTTGAAACTATAGCCCTGGTTTTTATCCGGGCATTACGATTTTAAATAAAAAAAATTATGTATATTCAAATGGAGTTTGCATATAACGCTGACAAGTGACGCTGCCGACAGTTAGCCGATGCTCACTGTCGACATCGCCAACGTCGACAATAGGGAAGTAGGCCAGGTATGAGTCACATCGACGTCAATGATAGACCAACCATTACGTCGGGATTCAACCGCGACCTCATGATATCACTCACTCTACCGGACGACGTACGTCGTCATTGTAGATTTAAATATAGGATGATAAAATGTTTTATTGTGTATTATTCTTGAACGTTTTGGTGAAAGTATTGTTTGCTTTGTTATAGCACTCCAAATGTGATCCTTATGGTATCGATCCAAGCATCAGCAAGAGAAATAAATCTAGAGACAGTGCGACTGGCCAATCCTCTACAAGTAGAAGACGGAAGTTTTCTCAAAGCACCCCAATATACAAAAAGCTAGAAATAATTCACAACCACAGTGCTGAAAAGATGGAATCGATAAGAAATATAAGAAAATTATCAAGCAAAAACGATTCAACTCTTCAAACCTCGCGTTAGGCGTAAGGCAGGATATTAATGATTTTCGTTTGTAATTAACGGTTTGTAATCAACGGTTGGGCCCAAACAAAAAGTAATTAGGATTAATTTATGTTAATGAATTAAATAGGAAGGGCATTCTCTTCGCATCGATCTCCGTTGGAATTATACTGGTTTTCAAATATTTTGATTAACCAAGCCAAGTTAATCAAGTTGTAGATCAGCTTAGTCTTTGATCCTTCTGTGTCATACCGCAACCGACGCAAACAGTATTGCAGGAGGTTTGGTTTTGTTTGTCGATGTAATATTGTATGTTATTGTAATGTATTATAGTTATTTGTTGTAAACAGTACATGCTAAAAAAGATTGCAAAGAAAGTTTAAAGTTGTTAGAGTGTCTGTACTAGTACAGTTAGGCTACGCTAGACCCGGAGCTTAATCAAAGGGGAAGTCTCCCTCGGCACTGGCGAAACGGCAGATGTTTACAGCGATATAATCATTACTCACAAAAACTGGAAACTTCGGTACTGTATGTTATTCTAGAATTATGTTCATAAACTGTAAAAATAAATATTTAGATTTTATCTAGAATTATGATCGTTAACTGGAAAACATATCTGTAGGTTTGAGTATACATCCAGTCTGATTGCACTAATAAAGATACTTAATGATAGTGCATGTTATAGTTTATTTCTTTTGGGATCATTGAGTCCATCCCGGTTATTTTTGGAATCGAATGCTCTTTAAGCCAGCGCTAGGTGTGGCGTATGAAGCCTCGCAAACTACAGTGTAGCATATGAAGAGACTCGATCAAACCGATTTTGATGATTTTGTGTGTTCTTTGTTTCCAAAGGCAATCCTGTTTTACTTTTATTATATTGATTGGACTAATAAGATACTTATAACCTACCGACAATGGTACATCCGGTCTGATTGGACCATTTACCACTAGCCTGGCATCTTATCGGAGAGGCAGTTCCATTATAGCCTTGATCACATCTCATAGTCAAGGAACTATTGTATGTTGTTGTATTTGTACTTTGAGGGAGGGCATAGCCCCTTTCAGCTATTGGCATGTCACAAACTGAAATGATACAAACAGAGGAACTAAATAAAAAGTCTTCGGCAAATGCGATTAGTGATGACAGCTCGAAGGCATATTTGTGCACGTTAGTACTATCCTGTCGAAGTATTCACTGGTTCCATTCTTTGTCTTTTTTTTATTCTGGAATTATTTTCGTTAAACATTTTGTAGGTTTGAGTACATTCAAGGTGTTTGGATCATTAAAGATACTCCAATTTATGCTGATTCGACCAGTAAAGATACTTATAACCTACCGATAATGGTACATCCAGTCTGATTGGACCATTCACCATTAGCCTGGCACTTTATCGGAGCGGCTGTTCCATTATAACCGTGAGCACAACTCATAGATACGGAACTTTTGTATGTTGTATTTGTACTTTTATGAAGAACGTATCCCTTTATAGCCGTTGGCATACCACAGTCTGAAATGATTTAAACAGTGGAACTAAATAGGAAGAGTCTTCGGCAAATGCGATTAGTGATGAAAGCTGTAAGGCATATTTGGGCAGACAAGTACTATCCTGTCGAAATATTGAATGGTCCCAGACTTTTGTCAGCGTCAGTCGGCTGCTACGACACGGAACAGGACTCAGCATAGGCTTACCTAATTAATTATTTTGTGGTATGTCTTCACGTCCACATGAGTGATTTATGCACATGAACTTGGTAACATGCAATTTGTAAATAGGTTAGACTGTTTGTACCCGTGACATTCTGTCTATC
This sequence comes from Anodontia alba, assembly GCA_964016985.1. NCBI lineage: Eukaryota > Metazoa > Mollusca > Bivalvia > Lucinida > Lucinidae > Anodontia > Anodontia alba. The sequence continues at coordinate 62,854 of CAXHKG010000220.1, forward strand.
CCGTACATTACGCTTAAAGCGATAAACACGAAATCCATGGATTCACGTTTACTATATATAAACCCATCGTAAACGTTTCAATGAGAGGACAATCAGACAACGGTCAGATTATCACTATTATCTGTGTATTTAATGTTGTGCAGCCAGATTATATTATTATAATTGAATTATTTGTGGGTTTTGTAAGCTAATTCCGAAAGAGAAACGTGCCGAGATTGAAGTGGATACCTACAAATTATTGATTGCATCGTCTAGACAATAAGAGTAATATGCTCCAATTCTGCTATATGTTTCATGAGGTAATTCGAGAGTGCCAGAATGGCTATGCTAGTTTGTGCTGTCTTGTTTGGGTTTCCCAGTCTGCAAGAGTTGTGGCTGCAGTCAAAAATGCAAAACGAACTGTGCAGGTTCTGCAGTCTTATCGGGTCCCTTTCTATCAGGTGCAAAATGTTGTCGATATACTAAGAGCAGTGCAAAGATCGAGCCTACCAATGTATTTAAATCACAGCACCATAAGAAAACGCGCTGGTCAATATAGTAGAAATACTCGAACATAAAAACTTGCATGCATTCACAGGCATATACATTTATGTACTCAAATCACACGCGCATGTTCTGAACACGTGCAATTAAAGTGATGATAAGGTATAATTTTTTGTTTGAATGCCGTCTGCTGAATAAGTGTGTAATAATTTCCGTCAAATGTGTCCTCTGCTGAAACATGGGCACTTAGTTATTAGAGTTGTTGTTGATCCAATACTACTCTTTCCTAGGTTTTATTTCTGCTTTCGGCTAAATTTCTAGTAAAGCCAGAAATTAGGATTGTCATAATTACAACAAGGGTTTTCCAGTTAAAACGCGATGGCCCTGTTTTTTATCCGGGCATTACGGGTTTAGATAAAATGTATATTCAAATGGAGTTTGCATTTGACGCGTGACGTTGCCGACAGTTAGCGGACGCTAATGGTCAGAGTATCAAATAAATTCTATTCTCTGCGAAGTTAATGTTGTGCAGTCAGATTATATTATTATAATTGAATTTTTGTGGGTTTTGTAAGCTAATTCTGAATCGGCAGAAATGTGCATATATTGTAATGGATACCTACAAATTATTGATTGCAGCGTCTAGACAATGGGAGTAATTTGATCCATTTCTGCAGTAGGTTTAATGAGGTGATCCGAGAGTACCGGAAATGCATTGCAGGCAAAAATGCTAAACAAACTGCGCAGGTTCTGCAGTCTTATCGGTTTCCTTTCTAGCAGGCGCAAAATGTTGTCGATGTACTAAGAGCAGTGGTAGATCGAGGCTGCCAATGCATTTAATGCATAGCAGCATAAGAAATCGCGCCGGCCAATATAGTAGAAATGTCCAAGCATAAAGGTATGCACGCTTCCACAGGCGTATAAATGTATGTTCTTCAATCACACGTGCATGTACTCAACAAGTGCAATCCATTAAAGTAATGATAAGGTAAAATGTTTTGTTTGAATGCCGTCTGTTGAATTAGTATGTAATAGTTTATGTTAATTGTGTCCTCTGCTGAAACCTGGGCACTTAGTTATTAGAATTGTTGTTGATCCAATACTACTCGCTCTCTCAAGAAATTTTTGTGCATTCTGCTTAATTTCTAGTAGAGCCAGAAATTAGGGTTGTCATAATTACAGCATGGATTTGCAATTTGAAACTATAGCCCTGGTTTTTATCCGGGCATTACGATTTTAAATAAAAAAAATTATGTATATTCAAATGGAGTTTGCATATAACGCTGACAAGTGACGCTGCCGACAGTTAGCCGATGCTCACTGTCGACATCGCCAACGTCGACAATAGGGAAGTAGGCCAGGTATGAGTCACATCGACGTCAATGATAGACCAACCATTACGTCGGGATTCAACCGCGACCTCATGATATCACTCACTCTACCGGACGACGTACGTCGTCATTGTAGATTTAAATATAGGATGATAAAATGTTTTATTGTGTATTATTCTTGAACGTTTTGGTGAAAGTATTGTTTGCTTTGTTATAGCACTCCAAATGTGATCCTTATGGTATCGATCCAAGCATCAGCAAGAGAAATAAATCTAGGGACAGTGCGACTGGCCAATCCTCTACAAGTAGAAGACGGAAGTTTTCTCAAAGCACCCCAATATACAAAAAGCTAGAAATAATTCACAACCACAGTGCTGAAAAGATGGAATCGATAAGAAATATAAGAAAATTATCAAGCAAAAACGATTCAACTCTTCAAACCTCGCGTTAGGCGTAAGGCAGGATATTAATAATTTTCGTTTGTAATTAACGGTTTGTAATCAACGGTTGGGCCCAAACAAAAAGTAATTAGGATTAATTTATGTTAATGAATTAAATAGGAAGGGCATTCTCTTCGCATCGATCTCCGTTGGAATTATACTGGTTTTCAAATATTTTGATTAACCAAGCCAGGTTAATCAAGTTGTAGATCAGCTTAGTCTTTGATCCTTCTGTGTCATACCGCAACCGACGCAAACAGTATTGCAGGAGGTTTGGTTTTGTTTGTCGATGTAATATTGTATGTTATTGTAATGTATTATAGTTATTTGTTGTAAACAGTACATGCTAAAAAAGATTGCAAAGAAAGTTTAAAGTTGTTAGAGTGTCTGTACTAGTACAGTTAGGCTACGCTAGACCCGGAGCTTAATCAAAGGGGAAGTCTCCCTCGGCACTGGCGAAACGGCAGATGTTTACAGCGATATAATCATTACTCACAAAAACTGGAAACTTCGGTACTGTATGTTATTCTAGAATTATGTTCATAAACTGTAAAAATAAATATTTAGATTTTATCTAGAATTATGATCGTTAACTGGAAAACATATCTGTAGGTTTGAGTATACATCCAGTCTGATTGCACTAATAAAGATACTTAATGATAGTGCATGTTATAGTTTATTTCTTTTGGGATCATTGAGTCCATCCCGGTTATTTTTGGAATCGAATGCTCTTTAAGCCAGCGCTAGGTGTGGCGTATGAAGCCTCGCAAACTACAGTGTAGCATATGAAGAGACTCGATCAAACCGATTTTGATGATTTTGTGTGTTCTTTGTTTCCAAAGGCAATCCTGTTTTACTTTTATTATATTGATTGGACTAATAAGATACTTATAACCTACCGACAATGGTACATCCGGTCTGATTGGACCATTTACCACTAGCCTGGCATCTTATCGGAGAGGCAGTTCCATTATAGCCTTGATCACATCTCATAGTCAAGGAACTATTGTATGTTGTTGTATTTGTACTTTGAGGGAGGGCATAGCCCCTTTCAGCTATTGGCATGTCACAAACTGAAATGATACAAACAGAGGAACTAAATAAAAAGTCTTCGGCAAATGCGATTAGTGATGACAGCTCGAAGGCATATTTGTGCACGTTAGTACTATCCTGTCGAAGTATTCACTGGTTCCATTCTTTGTCTTTTTTTTATTCTGGAATTATTTTCGTTAAACATTTTGTAGGTTTGAGTACATTCAAGGTGTTTGGATCATTAAAGATACTCCAATTTATGCTGATTCGACCAGTAAAGATACTTATAACCTACCGATAATGGTACATCCAGTCTGATTGGACCATTCACCATTAGCCTGGCACTTTATCGGAGCGGCTGTTCCATTATAACCGTGAGCACAACTCATAGATACGGAACTTTTGTATGTTGTATTTGTACTTTTATGAAGAACGTATCCCTTTATAGCCGTTGGCAAACCACAGTCTGAAATGATTTAAACAGTGGAACTAAATAGGAAGAGTCTTCGGCAAATGCGATTAGTGATGAAAGCTGTAAGGCATATTTGGGCAGACAAGTACTATCCTGTCGAAATATTGAATGGTCCCAGACTTTTGTCAGCGTCAGTCGGCTGCTACGACACGGAACAGGACTCAGCATAGGCTTACCTAATTAATTATTTTGTGGTATGTCTTCACGTCCACATGAGTGATTTTTGCACATGAACTTGGTAACATGCAATTTGTAAATAGGTTAGACTGTTTGTACCCGTGACATTCTGTCTATCCCGTACATTACGCTTAAAGCGATAAACACGAAATCCATGGATTCACGTTTACTATATATAAACCCATCGTAAACGTTTCAATGAGAGGACAATCAGACAACGGTCAGATTATCACTATTATCTGTGTATTTAATGTTGTGCAGCCAGATTATATTATTATAATTGAATTATTTGTGGGTTTTGTAAGCTAATTCCGAAAGAGAAACGTGCCGAGATTGAAGTGGATACCTACAAATTATTGATTGCATCGTCTAGACAATAAGAGTAATATGCTCCAATTCTGCTATATGTTTCATGAGGTAATTCGAGAGTGCCAGAATGGCTATGCTAGTTTGTGCTGTCTTGTTTGGGTTTCCCAGTCTGCAAGAGTTGTGGCTGCAGTCAAAAATGCAAAACGAACTGTGCAGGTTCTGCAGTCTTATCGGGTCCCTTTCTATCAGGTGCAAAATGTTGTCGATATACTAAGAGCAGTGCAAAGATCGAGCCTACCAATGTATTTAAATCACAGCACCATAAGAAAACGCGCTGGTCAATATAGTAGAAATACTCGAACATAAAAACTTGCATGCATTCACAGGCATATACATTTATGTACTCAAATCACACGCGCATGTTCTGAACACGTGCAATTAAAGTGATGATAAGGTATAATTTTTTGTTTGAATGCCGTCTGCTGAATAAGTGTGTAATAATTTCCGTCAAATGTGTCCTCTGCTGAAACATGGGCACTTAGTTATTAGAGTTGTTGTTGATCCAATACTACTCTTTCCTAGGTTTTATTTCTGCTTTCGGCTAAATTTCTAGTAAAGCCAGAAATTAGGATTGTCATAATTACAACAAGGGTTTTCCAGTTAAAACGCGATGGCCCTGTTTTTTATCCGGGCATTACGGGTTTAGATAAAATGTATATTCAAATGGAGTTTGCATTTGACGCGTGACGTTGCCGACAGTTAGCGGACGCTAATGGTCAGAGTATCAAATAAATTCTATTCTCTGCGAAGTTAATGTTGTGCAGTCAGATTATATTATTATAATTGAATTTTTGTGGGTTTTGTAAGCTAATTCTGAATCGGCAGAAATGTGCATATATTGTAATGGATACCTACAAATTATTGATTGCAGCGTCTAGACAATGGGCGTAATTTGATCCATTTCTGCAGTAGGTTTAATGAGGTGATCCGAGAGTACCGGAAATGCATTGCAGGCAAAAATGCTAAACAAACTGCGCAGGTTCTGCAGTCTTATCGGTTTCCTTTCTAGCAGGCGCAAAATGTTGTCGATGTACTAAGAGCAGTGGTAGATCGAGGCTGCCAATGCATTTAATGCATAGCAGCATAAGAAATCGCGCCGGCCAATATAGTAGAAGTCCGAGCATAAAGGTATGCACGCTTCCACAGGCGTATAAATGTATGTTCTTCAATCACACGTGCATGTACTCAACAAGTGCAATCCATTAAAGTAATGATAAGGTAAAATGTTTTGTTTGAATGCCGTCTGTTGAATTAGTATGTAATAGTTTATGTTAATTGTGTCCTCTGCTGAAACCTGGGCACTTAGTTATTAGAATTGTTGTTGATCCAATACTACTCGCTCTCTCAAGAAATTTTTGTGCATTCTGCTTAATTTCTAGTAGAGCCAGAAATTAGGGTTGTCATAATTACAGCATGGATTTGCAATTTGAAACTATAGCCCTGGTTTTTATCCGGGCATTACGATTTTAAATAAAAAAAAATTATGTATATTCAAATGGAGTTTGCATATAACGCTGACAAGTGACGCTGCCGACAGTTAGCCGATGCTCACTGTCGACATCGCCAACGTCGACAATAGGGAAGTAGGCCAGGTATGAGTCACATCGACGTCAATGATAGACCAACCATTACGTCGGGATTCAACCGCGACCTCATGATATCACTCACTCTACCGGACGACGTACGTCGTCATTGTAGATTTAAATATAGGATGATAAAATGTTTTATTGTGTATTATTCTTGAACGTTTTGGTGAAAGTATTGTTTGCTTTGTTATAGCACTCCAAATGTGATCCTTATGGTATCGATCCAAGCATCAGCAAGAGAAATAAATCTAGGGACAGTGCGACTGGCCAATCCTCTACAAGTAGAAGACGGAAGTTTTCTCAAAGCACCCCAATATACAAAAAGCTAGAAATAATTCACAACCACAGTGCTGAAAAGATGGAATCGATAAGAAATATAAGAAAATTATCAAGCAAAAACGATTCAACTCTTCAAACCTCGCGTTAGGCGTAAGGCAGGATATTAATGATTTTCGTTTGTAATTAACGGTTTGTAATCAACGGTTGGGCCCAAACAAAAAGTAATTAGGATTAATTTATGTTAATGAATTAAATAGGAAGGGCATTCTCTTCGCATCGATCTCCGTTGGAATTATACTGGTTTTCAAATATTTTGATTAACCAAGCCAGGTTAATCAAGTTGTAGATCAGCTTAGTCTTTGATCCTTCTGTGTCATACCGCAACCGACACAAACAGTATTGCAGGAGGTTTGGTTTTGTTTGTCGATGTAATATTGTATGTTATTGTAATGTATTATAGTTATTTGTTGTAAACAGTACATGCTAAAAAAGATTGCAAAGAAAGTTTAAAGTTGTTAGAGTGTCTGTACTAGTACAGTTAGGCTACGCTAGACCCGGAGCTTAATCAAAGGGGAAGTCTCCCTCGGCACTGGCGAAACGGCAGATGTTTACAGCGATATAATCATTACTCACAAAAACTGGAAACTTCGGTACTGTATGTTATTCTAGAATTATGTTCATAAACTGTAAAAATAAATATTTAGATTTTATCTAGAATTATGATCGTTAACTGGAAAACATATCTGTAGGTTTGAGTATACATCCAGTCTGATTGCACTAATAAAGATACTTAATGATAGTGCATGTTATAGTTTATTTCTTTTGGGATCATTGAGTCCATCCCGGTTATTTTTGGAATCGAATGCTCTTTAAGCCAGCGCTAGGTGTGGCGTATGAAGCCTCGCAAACTACAGTGTAGCATATGAAGAGACTCGATCAAACCGATTTTGATGATTTTGTGTGTTCTTTGTTTCCAAAGGCAATCCTGTTTTACTTTTATTATATTGATTGGACTAATAAGATACTTATAACCTACCGACAATGGTACATCCGGTCTGATTGGACCATTTACCACTAGCCTGGCATCTTATCGGAGAGGCAGTTCCATTATAGCCTTGATCACATCTCATAGTCAAGGAACTATTGTATGTTGTTGTATTTGTACTTTGAGGGAGGGCATAGCCCCTTTCAGCTATTGGCATGTCACAAACTGAAATGATACAAATAGAGGAACTAAATAAAAAGTCTTCGGCAAATGCGATTAGTGATGACAGCTCGAAGGCATATTTGTGCACGTTAGTACTATCCTGTCGAAGTATTCACTGGTTCCATTCTTTGTCTTTTTTTTATTCTGGAATTATTTTCGTTAAACATTTTGTAGGTTTGAGTACATTCAAGGTGTTTGGATCATTAAAGATACTCCAATTTATGCTGATTCGACCAGTAAAGATACTTATAACCTACCGATAATGGTACATCCAGTCTGATTGGACCATTCACCATTAGCCTGGCACTTTATCGGAGCGGCTGTTCCATTATAACCGTGAGCACAACTCATAGATACGGAACTTTTGTATGTTGTATTTGTACTTTTATGAAGAACGTATCCCTTTATAGCCGTTGGCAAACCACAGTCTGAAATGATTTAAACAGTGGAACTAAATAGGAAGAGTCTTCGGCAAATGCGATTAGTGATGAAAGCTGTAAGGCATATTTGGGCAGACAAGTACTATCCTGTCGAAATATTGAATGGTCCCAGACTTTTGTCAGCGTCAGTCGGCTGCTACGACACGGAACAGGACTCAGCATAGGCTTACCTAATTAATTATTTTGTGGTATGTCTTCACGTCCACATGAGTGATTTTTGCACATGAACTTGGTAACATGCAATTTGTAAATAGGTTAGACTGTTTGTACCCGTGACATTCTGTCTATCCCGTACATTACGCTTAAAGCGATAAACACGAAATCCATGGATTCACGTTTACTATATATAAACCCATCGTAAACGTTTCAATGAGAGGACAATCAGACAACGGTCAGATTATCACTATTATCTGTGTATTTAATGTTGTGCAGCCAGATTATATTATTATAATTGAATTATTTGTGGGTTTTGTAAGCTAATTCCGAAAGAGAAACGTGCCGAGATTGAAGTGGATACCTACAAATTATTGATTGCATCGTCTAGACAATAAGAGTAATATGCTCCAATTCTGCTATATGTTTCATGAGGTAATTCGAGAGTGCCAGAATGGCTATGCTAGTTTGTGCTGTCTTGTTTGGGTTTCCCAGTCTGCAAGAGTTGTGGCTGCAGTCAAAAATGCAAAACGAACTGTGCAGGTTCTGCAGTCTTATCGGGTCCCTTTCTATCAGGTGCAAAATGTTGTCGATATACTAAGAGCAGTGCAAAGATCGAGCCTACCAATGTATTTAAATCACAGCACCATAAGAAAACGCGCTGGTCAATATAGTAGAAATACTCGAACATAAAAACTTGCATGCATTCACAGGCATATACATTTATGTACTCAAATCACACGCGCATGTTCTGAACACGTGCAATTAAAGTGATGATAAGGTATAATTTTTTGTTTGAATGCCGTCTGCTGAATAAGTGTGTAATAATTTCCGTCAAATGTGTCCTCTGCTGAAACATGGGCACTTAGTTATTAGAGTTGTTGTTGATCCAATACTACTCTTTCCTAGGTTTTATTTCTGCTTTCGGCTAAATTTCTAGTAAAGCCAGAAATTAGGATTGTCATAATTACAACAAGGGTTTTCCAGTTAAAACGCGATGGTCCTGTTTTTTATCCGGGCATTACGGGTTTAGATAAAATGTATATTCAAATGGAGTTTGCATTTGACGCGTGACGTTGCCGACAGTTAGCGGACGCTAATGGTCAGAGTATCAAATAAATTCTATTCTCTGCGAAGTTAATGTTGTGCAGTCAGATTATATTATTATAATTGAATTTTTGTGGGTTTTGTAAGCTAATTCTGAATCGGCAGAAATGTGCATATATTGTAATGGATACCTACAAATTATTGATTGCAGCGTCTAGACAATGGGCGTAATTTGATCCATTTCTGCAGTAGGTTTAATGAGGTGATCCGAGAGTACCGGAAATGCATTGCAGGCAAAAATGCTAAACAAACTGCGCAGGTTCTGCAGTCTTATCGGTTTCCTTTCTAGCAGGCGCAAAATGTTGTCGATGTACTAAGAGCAGTGGTAGATCGAGGCTGCCAATGCATTTAATGCATAGCAGCATAAGAAATCGCGCCGGCCAATATAGTAGAAGTCCGAGCATAAAGGTATGCACGCTTCCACAGGCGTATAAATGTATGTTCTTCAATCACACGTGCATGTACTCAACAAGTGCAATCCATTAAAGTAATGATAAGGTAAAATGTTTTGTTTGAATGCCGTCTGTTGAATTAGTATGTAATAGTTTATGTTAATTGTGTCCTCTGCTGAAACCTGGGCACTTAGTTATTAGAATTGTTGTTGATCCAATACTACTCGCTCTCTCAAGAAATTTTTGTGCATTCTGCTTAATTTCTAGTAGAGCCAGAAATTAGGGTTGTCATAATTACAGCATGGATTTGCAATTTGAAACTATAGCCCTGGTTTTTATCCGGGCATTACGATTTTAAATAAAAAAAAATTATGTATATTCAAATGGAGTTTGCATATAACGCTGACAAGTGACGCTGCCGACAGTTAGCCGATGCTCACTGTCGACATCGCCAACGTCGACAATAGGGAAGTAGGCCAGGTATGAGTCACATCGACGTCAATGATAGACCAACCATTACGTCGGGATTCAACCGCGACCTCATGATATCACTCACTCTACCGGACGACGTACGTCGTCATTGTAGATTTAAATATAGGATGATAAAATGTTTTATTGTGTATTATTCTTGAACGTTTTGGTGAAAGTATTGTTTGCTTTGTTATAGCACTCCAAATGTGATCCTTATGGTATCGATCCAAGCATCAGCAAGAGAAATAAATCTAGGGACAGTGCGACTGGCCAATCCTCTACAAGTAGAAGACGGAAGTTTTCTCAAAGCACCCCAATATACAAAAAGCTAGAAATAATTCACAACCACAGTGCTGAAAAGATGGAATCGATAAGAAATATAAGAAAATTATCAAGCAAAAACGATTCAACTCTTCAAACCTCGCGTTAGGCGTAAGGCAGGATATTAATGATTTTCGTTTGTAATTAACGGTTTGTAATCAACGGTTGGGCCCAAACAAAAAGTAATTAGGATTAATTTATGTTAATGAATTAAATAGGAAGGGCATTCTCTTCGCATCGATCTCCGTTGGAATTATACTGGTTTTCAAATATTTTGATTAACCAAGCCAGGTTAATCAAGTTGTAGATCAGCTTAGTCTTTGATCCTTCTGTGTCATACCGCAACCGACGCAAACAGTATTGCAGGAGGTTTGGTTTTGTTTGTCGATGTAATATTGTATGTTATTGTAATGTATTATAGTTATTTGTTGTAAACAGTACATGCTAAAAAAGATTGCAAAGAAAGTTTAAAGTTGTTAGAGTGTCTGTACTAGTACAGTTAGGCTACGCTAGACCCG
>CAXHKG010000221.1:0-22500 GCA_964016985.1 Anodontia alba
ATTTTGACTACACGTTGCTTAGATGCTTCATCTTTCTCACTCCTAAAGTAAGGATCCTGTATCCTTCGACTGGGAGAAACACTTCCCTTTCTACTAGATGGGAAAGTGTTTCTGTTTTCTCTTATGTACCCTCTCTTCGGGGCTGCTGGCTTCTGAGGAAGAGGAATCCTCTTCTTCAGAAGACAGCAGCCGCGTAGAGAGGTATCTTTGGTATGTCCGAGGAGACGTCGGATGAGTTATCATACGGAAATATAAAAAGTTAAGGTTAAAGGGTTAACGACTTACACTATTAGAGTTATCAAAAAGGGTTATGGTGAGTAAAGGTCTAAGAGTAAACCATTTGTCAAAGTGTATCATCATACGGAGTCATGGAGAGTTATGGTTTAAGGGCTACGTGTTACTGTTGGGGTTATTAGAAAGGGTTATGGAGAATAAAGTTTAAGGGTAAACCCTTTTGGACTATGTTGGTTATCAAACGGAGATATAAAAAGTTAAGGATAAAGGGTTATGACTTACACTATTAGAGTTATCAAAAAGGGTTAGGGTGAGTAAAGGTCTAAGAGTAAACCATTTGTCAAAGTGTATCATCAGACGGAGTTATGAAGAGTTATGGTTTAAGGGCTACGTGTTACTGTTGGAGTTATTAGAAACGGTTATGGTGAGTAATAGTTTAAGGGTAATCCCTTTTGTACTATGTCGGTTATCAAACGGAGATATAAAAAGTTAAGGTTAAAGGGTTAACGACTTACGCTATTAGAGTTATCAAAAAGAGTTATGGTGAGTAAAGGTCTAAGAGTAAACCATTTGTCAAAGTGTATCATCATACGGAGTTATGCAGAGTTATGGTTTAAGGGTTACGTGTTACTGCTGGAGTTATAAGAATGGGTTATGGTGAGTAAAGGTTTAAGGGTAAACCCTTTTGGACTATGTCGTTTATCAAACGCAGACATGAAAAGTTAAGGTTAAAGAGTTAACGACTTACACTTTTAGAGTTATCAAAAGGGTTATGGTGAGTAAAGGTCTAAGAGTGAACCATTTGTTAAAGTGTATCATCATACGAAGTTATGGAGAGTTATGGTTTAAGGCTTACGTGTTGCTGTTGGAGATATTAGAAAGGGTTATGGTGAGTAAAGGTTTAAGGCTTAAACTTTTTGGACTATGCCGTTCATCAAACGCAGACATTAAAAGTTAAGGTTAAAGAGTTAACGACTTACACTTTTAGAGTTATCAGAAAGGGTTATGGTGAGTAAAGGTTTAAGAGTAAACCATTTGTCAAAGTGTATCATCATACGGAGTTATGATGAGTTATGGTTTAAGGGCTACATGTTACTGTTGGAGTTATTAGAAAGGGTTATGGTGAGTAAAGGTTTAAGGGTATTCCCTTTTGGACTATGTCGGTTATCAAACGGAGATATAAAAAGTCAAGGTTAAAGAGTAAACGACTTACACTTTTAGAGTTCTCAAAAAGGGTTATGGTGAGTAAAGGTCTAAGAGTAAACCGTTTGTCAAAGTGTATCATCATACGGAGTTATGCAGAGTTATGGTTTAAGGCTTACGTGTTACTGCTGGAGTTATTAGAAAGGGTTATGGTGAGTAAAGGTTTAAGGGCAAACCCTTTTGGATAATATCGTTTATCAAACGCAGACATGAAAAGTTAAGGTTAAAGCGTTAACGACTTACACTTTTAGAGTTATCAAAAGGGTTATGGTGAGTAAAGGTCTAAGAGTAAACCATTTGTCAAAGTGTATCATCATACGTAGTTATGGAGAGTTATGGTTTAAGGCTTACGTGTTACTGTTGGATATAATAGAAAGGGTTATGGTGAGTAAAGTTATAAGGGTAAATCTTTTTGTACTATGTCGTTTATCAAACGCAGACATGAAAAGTTAAGGTTAAAGACCTAACGACTTACACTTTTAGAGTTATCAGAAAGGGTTATGGTGAGTAAAGGTTTAAGAGTGAACCATTTGTCAAAGTGTATCATCATACGGAGTTATGAAGAGTTATGGTTTAAGGGCTACGTGTTACTGTTGGAGATATTGAAAAGGGTTATGGTGAGTAAAGGTTTAAGGGTAATCCCTTTTGGACTATGTCGGTTATCAAACTGAGATATAAAATGTCAAGGTTAAAGAGTAAACGACTTACACTTTTAGAGTTCTCAAAAAGGGTTATGGTGAGTAAAGGTCTAAGAGTAAACCGTTTGTCAAAGTGTATCATCATACGGAGTTATGCAGAGTTATGGTTTAAGGCTTACGTGTTACTGCTGGAGTTATTAGAAAGGGTTATGGTGAGTAAAGGTTTAAAGGTAAACCCTTTTGGATAATGTCGTTTATCAAACGCAGACATAAAAAGTTAAAGTTTAAGAGTTAACGACTTACACTTTTAGAGTTATCAAAAGTGTTATGGTGAGTAAAGGTCTAAGAGTAAACCGTTTGTCAAAGTGTATCATCATACGGAGTTATGCAGAGTTATGGTTTAAGGGTTACGTGTTACTGCTGGAGTTATTAGAAAGGGTTATGGTGAGTAAAGGTTTAAGGGCAAACCCTTTTGGATAATATCGTTTATCAAACGCAGACATGAAAAGTTAAGGTTAAAGCGTTAACGACTTACACTTTTAGAGTTATCAAAAGGGTTATCGTGAGTAAAGGTCTAAGAGTGAACCATTTGTTAAAGTGTATCATCATACGAAGTTATGGAGAGTTATGGTTTAAGGCTTACGTGTTACTGTTGGAGATATTAGAAAGTGTTATGGTGAGTGAAGGTTTAAGGCTAATCCTTTTTGGACTATGCCGTTTATCAAACGCAGACATGAAAAGTTAAGGTTAAAGAGCTAACGACTTACACTTTTAGAGTTATCAGAAACGGTTATGGTGAGTAAAGGTTTAAGAGTAAACCATTTGTCAAAGTGTATCATCATACGGAGTTATGATGAGTTATGGTTTAAGGGCTACGTGTTACTTTTGGGGTTATTAGAAAGGGTAATGGTGAGTAAAGGTTTAAGTGTAATCCCTTGAGGACTATGTCGGTAATCAAACGGGGATATAAAAAGTTAAGGTTAAAGAGTTAACGACTTACACTTTTAGAGTTCTCAAAAAGGGTTATGGTGAGTAAAGGTCTAAGAGTAAACCTTTTGTCAAAGTGTATCATCATACGGAGTTATGCAGAGTTATGGTTTAAGGGTTACGTGTTACAGCTGGAGTCATTAGAAACGGTTATGATGAGTAAAGGTTTAAGGGTAAACCCTTTTGGATAATATCGTTTATCAAACGCAGACATGAAAAGTTACGGTTAAAGAGTTAACGACTTACACTTTTAGAGTTATCAGAAAGGGTAATGGTGAGTAAAGGTCTAAGAGTAAACCATTTGTCAAAGTGTATCATCATACGTAGTTATGGAGAGTTATGGTTTAAGGCTTACGTGTTACTGTTGGATATAATAGAAAGGGTTATGGTGAGTAAAGTTTTAAGGGTAAATCTTTTTGGACTATGTCGTTTATCAAACGCAGACATGAAAAGTTAAGGTTAAAGAGCTAACGACTTACACTTTTAGAGTTATCAGAAAGGGTTATGGTGAGTAAAGGTTTAAGAGTAAACCATTGTCAAAGTGTATCATCATACGTAGTTATGGAGAGTTATGGTTTAAGGCTTACCTGTTACTGTTGGATATAATAGAAAGGGTTATGGTGAGTAAAGGTTAAAGGGTAAATCTTTTTGGACTATGTCGTTTATCAAACGCAGACATGAAAATTTGGTTAAAGAGCTAACGACTTACACTTTTAGAGTTATCAGAAAGGGTTATGGTGAGTAAAGGTCTAAGAGTAAACCGTTTGTCAAAGTGTATCATCATTAGGAGTTATGCAGAGTTATGGTTTAAGGGTTACATGTTACTGCTGGAGTTATTAGAAAGGGTTATGGTGAGTAAAGGTTTAAGGCTAAACCTTTTTGGATAATGTCGTTTATCAAACGCAGACATGAAAAGTTAAAGTTAAAGAGTTAACGACTTACACTTTTAGAGTTATCAAAAGGGTTATCGTGAGTAAAGGTCTAAGAGTGAACCATTTGTTAAAGTGTATCATCATACGAAGTTATGGAGAGTTATGGTTTAAGGCTTACGTGTTACTGTTGGAGATATTAGAAAGTGTTATGGTGAGTGAAGGTTTAAGGCTAATCCTTTTTGGACTATGCCGTTTATCAAACGCAGACATGAAAAGTTAAGGTTAAAGAATTAACGACTTACACTTTTAGAGTTATCAGAAAGGGTTATGGTGAGTAAAGGTTTAAGAGTAAATCATTTGTCAAAGTGTATCATCATACGGAGTTATGAAGAGTTATGGTTTAAGGGCTACGTGTTACTGTTGGAGTTATTAGAAAGGGTTATGGTGAGTAAAGGTATAAGGGTAATCCAGTTTGGATTATGTCGGTTATCAAACGGAGATATAAAAAGTTAAGGTTAAAGAGTTAACGACTTACACTTTTAGAGTTATCAAAAAGGGTTAGGGTGAGTAAAGGTCTAAGAGTAAACTGTTTGTCAAAGTGTATCATCATACGAAGTTATGCAGAGTTATGGTTTAAGGCTTACGTGTTACTGTTGGAGATATTAGAAAGGGTTATGGTGAGTAAAGGTTTAAGGGTATATGAGAAGACGTAATATTAATTATGGCGATACTGTTATTGTTACTGATTATGATTTTAATGATAATGATGATGATGATAATGATGACCGGTTATAAAAGTTAAAATTGCTAATAATTGTAGAAACAGTGATAATTATGGTTCAGATGACCCCATAGTAGTAGATGATGATGATGATGATGATGATGATGATGATAATGACCTGCCCTGGATTACCCAGGGTTTCCCTGTGTTATCCAGGATTACCATGTGTTATTTGGGGTTACCCGGTATAACTGGGTTACCATGTGTTACCCTGGGTTATTCATTGTTACCTTGTTTACCACGTGTTACCCTGGGTTACCCTGTGTTATCCTTGGTTATCCGGTGTTACCCTCTGTTACCATGTGTCATTCTGGGTTACCCATATTTAGCCTTGGTTACTCCTAATGAATTTCCAAAATATGGGAATGATGAAATACCGTCCGTGTCAGATCGTGCTATACATAGAATATTATGTTATATTTGCATCGTTATATTATAAATTTTAATCTACCCGTTGGCCATAGTTAGTTCAACTATGTTCACCCTTGCACCACGATGAGGTCGGTAGATATGGCAAGGGGGTGGACCAAGCTGATTGCCTGATCCGAATCAACAATAATTGCAGGCTCAACAAAACAAATCAAATGAGCCAATCAGTATGTACAAATACTATTACACCCCTAGATACGTCTAAGCTTCCGCCCCGTCGGGACTGCCTCGGGGAGGATGTTCTTCCCCATTAGAAGACGCTGGAGAATTGAATGGAGGCGAAGGAACAGCCGGGGGAGGAGTAACATCCGTCAGAAGGCGGAAGATCAGTCCACGACTAAGAAGAAACTCAACCGTGGAGCGAACTTCTCCTTCTCGGAAAAACCCAAATCCGGGATGCCCATACACCTCCAAAGATGTCACATCCATCCCGTCACAGAATTCCTCCAGAGCTGGAAGATTGCACGGAATTATTAAAATAATGGCTTTTGGTGTATTCATGACAAGCAAATTACTGAATGACCCTATGAAAGTTACATAAATGAAGTGGAAAGAGAAGATCAAGTTGATTATCCTGATCATGTTTTCTGATTGGCTGAAATTGCCATGAGGTCTGCAGGACATGCGCATTGTTTATATGTCGTTTGAAAATGTGTTAATATAACGTTTCAGTTTTGCCCTTTCAATTGCGCTCTGGATTACATCTAGAAATTGTTTGAATAGATATTTTTATAAAAAGATGTTTCATATGTGAGAATTGGAATTAAGATTTTTATGTAAGTTGTATTATTAGTTACTTTTCACTGTATTTATTTAAATATAATATATTATATTGAATAACAAAACGATGAAAATTATTTTATGTTTTTTTTTTAAAGCTGCATGGCTGAGGCAAAATGCTGTGACTACTTTTTCATGTGCCAGTACATGAACATATCCAAGATATTAACTAATAAATATTTGCACGTGAAAATTACAGGAGGTGTTTGAGACACAAAGGAAAGTCTGTTTATTATGTTGAAATTTCAGTAAATTGACAGCATAACGATCCATTTCTTTTGGACTTTCTACATAATGCATAATTTAAAGATAGGATACAAAAGAAAGAAATGCCACAGAGGAAAGTGCAAATTTGTGCTTAGAACAGTTGAGGAAATCTAGTTTTGCATACAAAATATTTAGTATGGGGTTAACGTGAGTAAACGATGTAACTAAAAATAGATTCCTTTGTTTGAAAATTTTCTATAACTCACTTTGGGGTAAGGATTACGATTAACCCTAACCGTCACCCTAACTCACTATAGTGTAAGAAGTTAACCCTTTAACCTTTACTCACCATGACCCTGTAGGTTAGTTGCGATAAGGAACCGCTAACAGTAAATTATTTAGTAAAACTTTGACTCTTAAACCTTTACCCACCATTACCATGTAAGCTCACCCTCGGATGGTAACCACCGGTAACCCACTTCCTGATTGTGCGAAAAAAAGCCACTTTGGTGTTAGATGTTAACATTTAAACCTTTACTCACCATAACCCTGTACATTAATTTCGATCAGACATTTCGGTAACTGGAAATACTTTACATAGCAGTTAGACGTTAACCCTTAAACATTCTCAAAGGCCAGTTCATTAATCCTCGGAGGGCAACCCTCTGTGACTCATTTCAATATCTCGCTATAGTACGTTTCGTACGGTACCCCACTTTGGTAACTCAAAATGGTTAACATAGCAGTATGAAGTTAACCCTTAGACCCTTACTTACCTGTACCCAATTAGTTTAAATCTGTAACCCTTTTGTAATCCACTTCATGATTAAGCTAGTAAGGCGGTAACTCTAGTGAATTGTAAGAAAAAATATATGAACCTTTAGGCTTACAGCTTTCTTTACCATGGCTAGTTCTTAATGATCTGAATTGTTAATTCTGGCGTGAACCCATTGCAGAAATAAGTTATCCAGTAGTGTAACTGAAGCCCTGTGAACGCCCCAGAATCTCCTATATAACATAAGATTTCTGAAAAATCTGGTCACTTATTACTCTCAGACACTTTTTCAGCATTAGAAATTTTGATTAATTTAAATGGGTAACTCAGATGGTAATCTAATGCCTAAAATTGATAAGCTTCGTTAATTTTCGTGAACCCGTTTGATGATAGAGCTAAAAAGAGCAGTAAGCTTCCTTCTTTTTTTTTTTCTTTTTTTTTTAAAGTCGTGGAAATGGGTAAGTCAGACTGTAAAACATTGTTTATATATTGGTGGTGCAGTAGTGAATCCTATAAATCTCGTGAACCTCTGTGAGGCTACTTCATGATCTTGCTGAAAAATGCGGCAACCTACTTTATTAAACTTCGTTTATCTGTATGCTAAAGTTGTACAGCACTTGAAGGTGTTCTATTTTGCAATAAACGTATATTAATAGTTAAATCTTAGTCATCTTAAAAGAGAAACATTTGACATTTCTTTTAATGCAAGACTCCAGAAACTGTGTGTGTCTACCCGTTGGCCATCATACTAAAAGATTTACCATTACACATTTACTTACCGTAACCCCGTATGAAACCTCCAAGTGTAAGATTTACGTAAACCCTTAAACCATCACCCACCATAACATCGTATGATAACCCAGTCTGTCAGAAAGATGAGCCCTTAAACAACCTTTACTCACCGTAACCCCGTCTGATAACTACAATTGTAAGACATTAAGACTTAAACGAATACTCACCATAACTCCTTATGATAACCCAGTTTGTCAAAAGATTTACTCTTAAACCTTTAATTACCATAACCCCTTGAAACAACTCTAGATGTGAGATGATAATTCTTAAGCCTTTAGTCACCATAACCCCATATGACATACCAGTTCGTCAAAGAAGTTAACCATTTAACCTTTTGCTCACCGTAAACCCCAACGTAAACCATGTGACGGTAACTCTCGATAACCCATTGTATGGTTTTGTTTAAAAAAGGTTAACCCATGGTAACCCACTTTGTCAAAGAGATCAACAATTAAACCTTTACTCAATGTAACCCCGTATGATAACCCCAAATGTAAGATGTTAATCCTTAAACCATCACTCACCATAACTTCGTATGATAGCCCAGTCTGTCAAAAAGGTTAACCCTTAAACCTTTACTCACCGTGACCGCTTATGATAACTGCAAATATAAGACGTTAACCCTTAAACCTTTACTTACTGTAACCCACACATTAACCATGTGACGGAAACCTTATGTAACCCACTAGATTATTCTGCTTAGTAAACGTAAACTACGGGAACCCTCTTTGTCAAAGAGGATAACCCTTCAACCATCACTCACCGTGACCACGTCTGATAACTCCAAGTATAAGACAACCCTTAAACCTTTACTCACCATAACCCCTTTTGATAACTCCAGATGTCAAACTTTAATGCTTAAACTTTTACTCGCCATAACCCCGTATGATAACCCACTTCATCAAAGACGTTTACCCTTAAACCTGTACATACCATAATCCCGTAAAATAGCTCCATGTGTAAGTCTTAAACCTTTACTCGCCATACCCTCGTATGATAGCCTATTTTGTCAAAAAGGTTAACCCGTTAATCTTTACTTACCGAAACCCCAAACTATAATCCTTTGACTTTCGGTAAGTCACTGGATGATTTTGCTTAACAACGCCAACCCATAGAAACACACATTGTCAAAGAGGTTAACCCTTAAACCGTTACTCGCCGTTTCCCCATCTGATAACACCAAGTTTAAGACGTTAACCCTTAAATCTTTAGTCACCATAACCCCTTTTGATAACTCCAGATGTGAGACGTCAGCACTTAAAACTTTACTCACCATAAACCCGTTAGATAACAACTTTGTCAAAGAAGTTTACTCTAAAACCTTTATTCACCGTAATCCAAAATAGTAACTAAATGTGTAAGCCGTAAAACTTTTCTTACCATAACGCCTATATGATAACCCATTTTGTGAAAGAGGTTAACCCTTTTACCTTCACTCACAGTAACCCCATATGATAACTTCAAGTGTAAGATGTTAACCCTTAAACCATTATATTCCTTAACCCCAACATTAACCCAGTTACGGTAACCTTCGGTAACACTTTTCCTTGAAAAACGTTAACCTATGGTAACCCACTTTGTCAAAGAGATTAACCATTAAACCTTCATTCACCGTAACCACTTCTGATAACTCCCTGTGTAAAACGTTGACCCTGGAACCATCACTCACCATAACTTCGTATGATAACTCAGTCTGTCAAAAAAAGTTAACCCGTAAACCTTTACTCACCGTAACCCCATATGATAACTTCAAGTGTAAGATGTTAACCCTTAATCCTTTACTTACCATAACCCCCACATTACACCAGTAACGGTAACCTTCGGTAATACTTTTGCTTAAAAAACGTTGACCTATGGTAACCCACTTTATCAAAGAGGTTAACCCTTAAACCATTACTCACCGCGACCCCGTATGATAACCCATTTTGTCAAAGACGTGTACCCTAAAACCTTTACTCACGGTAATCCCGTATAATAACTCCATGTGTAAGACGTTAATCTTTACTCGACATTACCCCCGTAAGATAACCCATATTTTTAAAAGAGGTTCATCCTTTAAACTTTACTCACCGTAACCCCAAACGATAACCCTGTGGCGATAACTCTCGTTAACGCACTGAATGATTTTGCTTAAAAACGTAAACCTATGGTAACCCACTTTGTCAAAGAGGTTAACCTTAAACTATTACTCACGGAAACCCCGTCTAATAACTCCAAGTTTAACATGTTAACCCTTAAACCTTTCCTCACCATAACCCCTTTTGATAACTCCAGATATGAGACGTTAACACTTAAACATTTACTCACCATAACCCCGTATGATAACCCACTTTGTATAAGAGGTTTACTCTAAACGTTTTACTCACCTTAATCCCGAATAATAACTTCATGTGTCAGACATAAACCTTACCTAATCATAACCAACGTATGATAACCCATTTTGTCAGGAGTTTTACCCTTTAACCATCACTCATCGTAACCCTAAACGTTAACCCTGGGATGATGACCCACGTTAATCCACTCCATGATTTTGCTTAAAATACGTTAACCCATGGTAAGCAGCCACTTTGTCAAAGCGCTTAACCATTTAACCTTTACTCATAGTAACCCCATTTTATAACTCCAAGCGTAAGACGTTAACACTTAAAACATTACTCACCGTAACTTCGTATGATAGCCCAGTTTGTCCGAGAGGTTAACCCTTATACCATTACTCACCATAACTCCTGATGATAACCGAGTTTGTAAAACAGTTTTAAACCTTTAGCCCCTATAACCCCTTGAAAAATCTCTAGATGTGAAACGTCAACCCTTAAATCTTTACACACCATAACCCCCGTACGATAACCCAGTTTGAGAAAGAGATTAACACTTTAACCTTTCACTCACTGTAACCCCTAACGTTTACCTTGTGACCGTAACTCTCGGTAACCCATTTGTTGGTTTTCTTTAAAAACGTTAACCCATGGTAACCCACTTTTTCAAAGAGATTAACCATTAAAGATGTTTACCTTTACTCGACATAACCCACGTATGATCAGTCATTTTGTCAAATAGGTTAACCCTTTAACCTTTATTCACAGTTACCCCAAATTTAACCCTGTAGCGATAACTCTCGGTAACCCACTGGATGATTTTGCTTTAAAACGGCAAACCATGGTAACCCACTTTGTCATAGAGGTTGACCCTTAAACTATTACTCACGGAAACCCCGTCTAATAACTCCAAGTGTAACATGTTAACCTTTAAACCTTCACTCACCATAACCCCTTTTGATAACTCCTGATGTGAGATGTTAACAACTAAACTTTTACTCAACATTTACCTTTAAACTTCTAATTACCATAACCCCTTGAAACAACACCTGATGTGAGATGATAACCCTTAAACCTTTACTCATCATAACCCCGTATGACAACCCAGTTTCTCAAAGAAGTTACCCTTTATTATTTTACTTACCGTAACCCCAAAAGTTAACTCTGTGAAGGTAACTCTCGGTAACCCACTAGATGGTTTTCTTTACAAAAATTAACCCATCGTATCCCACTTTGTCAAAGAGATTACCCATTTATCATTTACTCATCGTAACCCGTTCTGATAACTCCAAGTGTAAGACGTTAACCCTTAAACCATCACTCATCAAAACTTCGTATGATAATCCAGTCTGTCAAAAAGGTTAACCCTTAAACCACTACTCAACGTAACCCCGTATGATAAGTTCAAATGTAAGATGTTAACCCTGAAACCTTTACTTACCGTAACCCCCATATTAACCTCTAAACCTAACCTTCGGTAATACTTTTCCTTGAAAAACGTTAACCTATTGTAACCCACTGTGTCAAAGAGGTTAACCCTTAAACCATTACTCTCCGTAACTCCGTATAATAACCCATTTTGTCAATGACGTTTACCCTAAAACCGTTACTCACGGTTATCCCGTATAATAAATCCATGTGTTAGACGCTAACCTTTACTCGACATAACCCTCGTATGATAACCCATTTTGTCAATTAGGTTAACCTTTTAACCTTTACTCACCGTTACCCCAAAAGTTAACCCTGTAGCGATAACTCTCTGTAACCCACTGGATGATTTTGCTTTAAAACGGCAAACCATGGTAACAAACTTTGTCAAAGAGGTTGATCCCTTAAACTATTATTCACGGAAACCCCGTCTAATAACTCCAAGTGTAACATGTTAACATTTAAACCTTTCCTCACCATAACCCCTTTTGATAACTCCTGATGTGAGACGTTAACAACTAAACTTTTACTCAACGTTTACCTTTAAATCTCTAATTACCATAACCCCTTGAAACAACACTTGATGTGAAATGATAACCCTTAAACCTTTACTCACCATCACCCCGTATGACAATCCAGTTTGTCGAAGAAGTTAACCCTTTAACATTTTACTTACCGTAACCCACAACGTTAACTCTGTGACGGTAGCTCTCCGTAACCCACTCGATGGTTTTCTTTAAAAACGTTAACCCATCGTATCCCGCTTTGTCAAAGAGATTACCCATTAAACATTTACTCATCGTAACCCGTTCTGATAACTCCAAGTGTAAGACGTTAACCATTAAACCATCACTCATCAAACCTTCGTATGATAACCCAGTCTGTCAAAAAGGTTAACCCTTAAACCACTACTCAACGTAACCCCGTATGAAAAGTTCAAATGTAAGATGTTAACCCTGAAACCTTTACTTACCGTAACCCCCATATTAACACCTAAACCTAACCTTCGGTAACACTCTTCCTTGGAAAACGTTTACCTATTGTAACCCACTATGTCAAAGAGGTTAACCCTTAAACCATTACTCTCCGTAACCCCGTATAATAATCCATTTTGTCAATGACGTTTACCCTAAAACCTTTACTCACGGTAATCCCGTATAATAAATCCATGTGTTAGACGTTAAACTATACTCGACATAACCCACGTATGATAACCCATTTTGTCAAATAGGTTAACCCTTTAACCTTTACACACCTTTACCCCAAAAGTTAACCCTGTGGCGATAACTCTCGGTAACACACTGGATGATTTTGCTTTAAAACGGCAAACCATGGTAACCCACTTTTTCATAGAGGTTGACTCTTAAACTATTACTCACGAAAACCCCTTCTAATAACTCCAAGTGTAACATATTAACCTTTAAACCTTTACTCACCATAACCCCTTTTGATCACTCCTGATGTGAGACGTTAACAGCTAACTTTTACTCAACGTTTACCTTTAAATTTCAAATTACCATAACCCCTTGAAACAACACTTGATTTGAGATGATAACCCTTAAACCTTTACTCATCATAACCCCGTATGACGATCCAGTTTGTCAAAGAAGTTAACCCTTTAACATTTTACTTACCGTAACCCACAACGTTAACTCTGTAACGGTAACTCTCGGTTAGGGTTAGGGTTAGGGTTAGGGTTAGGGTTAGGGGTTAGGGTTAGGGTTAGGGTTAGGGTTAGGGTTAGGGTTAGGGGTTAGGGGTTAGGGTTAGGGTTAGGGTTAGGGTTAGGGTTAGGGGTTAGGGTTAGGGTTAGGGTTAGGGTTAGGGTTAGGGTTAGGGGTTAGGGTTAGGGAGTAAGTGATATGCCATTACTCCTACTCTTCTAACCCTAGCGGAAGTAGATTTCTATGTGATTTGGTCGAGGGTTGACTTTTCACCGACCCTAGTGTAGGAAATTGTTACTTTTTTTAGTAACTGTTTTGGAACTTCTTTTATCAAGGGAGATAATTTAACAAGGGGAATAATACTTATTATTAGTAAATACGTATTTTTAACGTCATATATATTATCTATTTATATCGCTGTCGGTATTTCTGACATCGCTGACAACAAGTTTGAATCACTTATATCCCTCTTATTTTCGCTCTTTTTTTTAAAGTTTATATACCGTTTGAAAACAATTTTTCTTTTGCTACGACCTATCAGATGTTTGTTTTGTTTTTTTGTTTTTTTTTTGTTTTTTTTGCTATAACATTATTAGCTTACATTGCTATCATTACTACTTTAATCAAGGGAGATCACTTAACAAGGGAAATAATATTGATTCCTAGTAAATACGTATTTTCAACGTCATAGATATTATCTATTTATATCGCTGTTATATCTGATGACATCGCTGACATCGCTGACAGCAAGTCTGGTCGCGGTCTATACTGTTTGCTTATGCCTGCCTGACCATCTACTTAGAGCAAATTAGTTATATGGTTGATCAGGGTCAACACTGTCAGCTCGACATGCCTGTCCTTAGAGTATAAATCGTACTCAATCGACGTCTGATCAGGGTCTACATTTTGAGCTTGTGCTCGCCTGTCCAAATACTTAGAGTAAAAATCCTGTACTTAATGCAAGCAGCGTAAGTCCAGATAAGACGCCGTTTTTCCGCGGCGTCTGATTAGGACAACACAGTTAGCTCGTGCTTGCCAGTCCGAATACTTAGAGTATATATTGTACTTCGTCACCGTCTGACCAGTGTCTACACTGTTAGCATGCCTTCCTTCGATCTACTTAGAGCAAAATAGGGTACATGGCTGGAGTCTTACCAGGGTCAGCACTGTTAGCTCGCAACTGCCTGTCCTCAGAGGATAAATCGTACTCAGTCGACGTCTGATAAGGATCTTCACTGTTAGCCTAATCCTGTCCAAATACTTAGAGTTAAAATCATGTACTTTATGCAAAGTGTAAGTCCAGTTAAGACGTCGCTTTCTACGGCGTCTGATCAGGGTCTATACTGTTAGCTCGTGCTTGCCTGTCCAAATACTTGGAGTAAAAAATCAGTTCTTCATGCAAACAGTTAAAGTCCACATTTAACGCCGCTTTCTGTGGCCTCTGATCAGGGTCTACACTATTTGAAACTACTTTAATCAAGGGAGATCACTTAGCAAGTGAAAGAATACTGATTCGTAGTAAATACGTATTTTCAACGTCACAGATATTATCTATTTATATCGCTGTCGGTATTTCTGATGACATCGCTGACATCGCTGGCAGCAAGTTTGATCAGCATCTACACTGTTAGCTTATGCCTGCCTGTCCACCTACTTAGAGCAAATAAGTTACACGGTTGATCAGGGTCAACCCTGTCAGCTTGATATGCCTATCCTTAGAGTATATATAGTACTCAATTGACGTCTGATCAGGGTCTACATTGTTAGCTTGTGCTCGCCTGCCCAAATTCTTAGAGAAAAAATCCGGTACTTAATGCAAACAGCATAAGTCCAGATAAGAGGCCGTTTTATCGCGGCGTCTGTTCAGGACTACACTGTTAGCTTATGCTTGCCAGGCCGAATACTAAGAGTATATATCGTACTCCGTCACCGTCTGATCAGGGTCTACACTGTTAGCTTATGCCTTCCTTCCACCTACTTAGAACAAATAAGGTACACTGTCGGAGTTTTATCAGGGTCAACAATGATAGCTCACAACTGCCACTCCTTAGAATATATATCGAAGTCAGTCGACGTCTGATCTGCACTGTTAGCATGTGCTTGCCTGTCCACATACTTAGAGTAAAAATCATGTACTTTATGTAAACAGTATAAGTCCAGTTAAGACGTCGCTTTCTGTGGCGTCTGATCAGGGTCTACATTGTTAGCTTGTGATCACCTGCCCAAATTCTTAGAGTAAAAATCCTCTACTTAATGCAAACAGCATAAGTCCAGATAAGAGGCCGTTTTATCGCGGCGTCTGTTCAGGACTACACTGTTAGCTTATGCTTGCCAGGCCGAATACTAAGAGTATATATCGTACTCCATCACCGTCTGATCAGGGTCTACACTGTTAGCTTATGCCTTCCTTCCACCTACCTAGAACAAATTAGGTACACGGTCGGAGTTTTATCAGGGTCAACAATGATAGCTCGCAACTGCCACTCCTTAGAATATATATCGAACTCAGTCGACGTCTGATCAGGATCTTCACTGTTAGCATGTGCTTGCCTGTCCAAATACTTAGAGTAAAAATCATGTACTTTATGCAAACAGTATAAGTCCAGTTAAGACGTCGCTTTCTGTGGCGTCTGATCAGGGTCTATACTCTTAGCTCGTACTTGCCTGTCCAAATACTTGGAGTAAAAATCCTGTACTTAATGCAAACAGCGTAAGTCCAATAAAACGCCGTTTTTCCGCGGCTTCTGGTCAGGACTACACCGTTAGCTCGTGCTTGCCAGTCCGAATACTTAGAGTATATATCGCACTCCGTCACCGTCTGATCAGGGTCTACACTGTTAGCTTATGCACCTAACCCTTCCAACTACTTAGAGCAAATAGGGTACACGGTTGGAGTCTTACCAGGATCAACACTAATAGCTCGCAACTGCCTGTTCTTAGAGGATATATCGTACTCAGTCGACGTCTGATCAGGATCTTGACTGTTAGCATGTGCTTGCCTGTCCAGATAAGACGCTTTTTTTTTCGCGGCGTCTGATTAGGACAACACAGTTAGCTCGTGCTTGCCAGTCCGAATACTTAGAGTATATATCGTGCTCCGTCACCGTCTGATCAGTGTCTACACTGTTAGCTTATGCCTTCCTTCCATCTACTTAGAGCAAATAAGGTACATGGCTGGAGTCTTACCAGGGTCAGCACTGTTAGCTCGCAACTGCCTGTCCTCAGAGGATATATCGTACTCAGTCGACGTCTGATAAGGATCTTCACTGCTAGCCTAACCCTGTCCAAATACTTAGAGTAAACATCATATACTTTATGCAAACAGTGTAAGTCCAGTTAAGACGTCGCTTTCTATGGCGTCTGATCAGGGTCTATACTGTTAGCTCGTGCTTGCCTGTCCAAATACTTGGAGTAAAAGAAATCTGTACTGTATCATGCAAACAGTTTAAGTCCACATCGGATGCCGCTTTCTGCGGCCTCTGATCAGGGTCTACACTATTTGGAACTACTTTAATCAAGGGAGATCACTTAGCAAGGGAAAGAATACTGATTCGTAGTAAATACATATTTTCAACGTCAGAGATATTATCCATTTATATCGCTGTCGGTATTTCTGATGACATCGCTGACAGCAAGTCTGATCAGGGTCTACACTGTTAGCTTATGCATGCCTGTCCACCTACTTAAGGCAAATAAATTACACAGTTGATCAGGATCAACACAGTCAACTTGATATGCCTATCCTTAGAGTATATATCGTACTCAATTGATGTCCGATCAGGGTCTGCATTGTTAGCTTCTGCTCGCCTGCCCAAATTCTTAGAGTAAAAATCCTGTACTTAATGCAAACAGCGTAAGTCTAATAAGACGCCGTTTTTCCGCGACGTCTATTCAGAACTACACTGTTAGCTCGTGCTTGCCAGTCCGAATACTTAGAGTATATATTGTACTCCGTCACCGTCTGATCAGGGTCTACACTGTCAGCTTATGCCTTCCTTCCACCTACTTAGAGCAAATAGGGTACACGGTTGGAGTCTTATCAGATTCAACACTGATAGCTCGCAACTGCCTGTCCTTAGAGGATATATCGTACTCAGTCGACGTCTGATCATGGTCTTCACTGTTAGCATGTGCTTGCCTGTCCAAATACTTAGAGTAAAACTCATGTACTTTATGCAAACAGTTAAGACGTCATTTCCTGTGGCGTCTGAGCGGGGTCTATACTGTTACGTCGTGCTTGCCTGTCCAAATACTTAGAGCAAAAAATCTGTTCTTCATGCAAACAGTTTAAATCCACATCGGACGCTCGTGCCTTGTCTGTTTGAATACTTAAATTAAATACGGTACTCAACAGGAGTCCGATCAGGATATACGCTGTTAGCTCGCACCTGGCTGTCCGAATACTTAGAACAAATATGGTACTCGGTCAGCTTCTGATCAGGGTCTACATTGATAGCTTGTGCTCGCCTGCCCACATAGTTGGAATAAAAATCCTGTACTTAATGCAAACAGCGTGTCCAGATAAGACGCCTTTTTTCTGCGGCGTCTGAACAGGTCTACACTGTTAGCTCGTGCTGCTAGTCCGAATACTTGGAGTATATATCGTACTCCGTCACCGTCTGATCAGGGTCTACACTGTTAGCTTATGCCTTCCTTCCACTTACATAGAGCAAAAAGCGTCTAATCAGGGTCAACACTGTTAGCTCGCAACTGCCTGTTCTTAGATTATATATCGTACTCAGTCGACGGTCTTCACTGATCAGGGTCTTCACTGTTAGCAAGTGTTTGCCTGTCCAAATACTTAGAGAAAAAAATGATGTACATGTCCGTTTTGCAAACAGTGTAAGCCCAGTTAGGACGTCGCATTCTGTTGCATCTGATCAGGGTCTATACTCTTAGTTCGTGCTTGACTGTCTAAATACTTGAAGTAAAAAATCTGTACTTCATGCAAACAGTTTAAGTCTACATCGGACGCCGCTTTCTGCGGCGTCTGATCAGGGTCTACAGTGTTAGCTTGTGCCTGCCTTTTTGAATACTTACATACAATATGGTACTCAACCGTCCGATCAGGGTACACGCTGTTAGCTCGCACCTGGCTGTGCGAATAGAACA
Organism: Anodontia alba; assembly: GCA_964016985.1. Lineage (NCBI taxonomy): Eukaryota > Metazoa > Mollusca > Bivalvia > Lucinida > Lucinidae > Anodontia > Anodontia alba. Next base: position 18,218 of record CAXHKG010000221.1, read on the forward strand.
AATATGGTGCTCGGTCAAGTTCTGATCAGGGTCTACATTGCTAGCTTATGCTCGCCTGTCCAAAATACTTTAGAGTAAAACTCCTGTACTTAATGCAAACAGCGTAAGTCCAGATAAGACGCTGTTTTTCTGCGGCGTTCGATCAGGGCTACACCAATAGCTTATGTCTGCCTTTTTGAATACTTACATTAAATATGGTACTCAAACAGTGTATGCCCAGTTAGGATGTCGCGTTCTGTGGCGTCTGGTCAGAGTCTATACTGTTAGCTCGTGCTTGACTGTCTAAATACTTGGAGTAAAAATCTGTACTTCATGCAAACAGTTTAAGTCTACATCGGACGCCGCTTTCTGTAGCGTCTGATCAGGGTCTACACTGGTATCTCGTGCCTGCTTGTTTAAGCATCAAGTATCTCTACCACAGTCGCATTGCCTAATATTGCTGTAGCTACTTAACAGCAGTCCGCTTAGATATTTTCCATCAAGTGTTTCTACCGGAATAAGTCTACATCGAACGCCGCTTTCTGTGGCGTCTGATCAGGGTCTACACTGTTAGCTCGTGCTTGACTGTCTAAATACTTGGAGTAAAAATCTGTACTTCATGCAAACAGTTTAAGTCTACATCGGACGCCGCTTTCTTTAGCGTCTGATCAGTGTCTACACTGGTATCTCGTGCCTGCTTGTTTAAGCATCAAGTATCTCTACCACAGTCGCATTGCCTAATATTGCTGTAGCTACTTAACAGCAGTCCGCTTAGATATTTTCCATCAAGTGTGTCTACCGGAATAAGTCTACATCGGACGCCGCTTTCTGTGGCGTCTGATCAGGGTCTACACTGTTAGCTCGTGCTTGACTGTCTAAATACTTGGAGTAAAAATCTGTACTTCATGCAAACAGTTTAAGTCTACATCGGACGCCGCTTTCTTTAGCGTCTGATCAGTGTCTACACTGGTAGCTCGTGCCTGCTTGTTTAAGCATCAAGTATCTCTACCACAGTCCCGTTGCCTAATATTGCTGTAGCTACTTAACAGCAGTCCGCTTTGATATTTTCCATCAAGTGTTTCTACCGGAGTAAGTCTACGTCGGACGCCGCTTTCTGTGGCGTCTGATCAGGGTCTACACTGTTAGCTCGTGCCTGCCCGTTTAAGCATCAAGTATCTCTACCGCAGTCCCATAGCCTAATATTGCTGTAGCTACTTAACAGCAGTCCGCTTTGAAATTTTCCATCAAGTGTTTCTACCGGAGTCCCATATCCTAATATTGCTGTACATACTGATCTGCAGTCCAGTTTGCTATTTTCCATCAATATTGCTGTACAAACTCAATTGCAGTCCGCTTTGATGTTTTCCATCAAGTATCTCTATCGCAGTCCACTATCCTAATATTGCTGTACATACTGAACTGCAGTCCATTTTGATATTTTCCTTCAATTATTTCTACGGCTTTGATATTTTCCTTCAATTTTTTCAACCACAGTCCCCTATCCTAATATTGCTGTACATACCCAACTGCAGTCCGCTTTGATGTCTTCTATCAAGCATCTCTACCCCACTCCACTATTCTAATATTGCTACATTCTGAACCTTATCTCAGTCAGATATTTTTCTTCAAGTATCTCTACCACAGTCCCCATAGTACCAGTCCTCTACACTAATATTGCTGTACACAGTGAACCGCAGTCTGCTTTGATATTTTTCATCAAGTATTTTTACCCCAGTCTGATATCCTAATATTGGTGTACATACTGAACCACAGTCCGCTTTGATATTTTCCATGAAGAATTTCTACCGCAGTCTCATATCCTAATATTGCAGTACATACTGAACCGCAGTCCGTTTGTTATTTCCCATCATGTATCTCTACCACAGTCCCATAGCATAATATTGCTGTACATACTAAACACCAGTCTGCTTTGATATTTTCCATGAAAAATTTCTACTGCAGTCCCATATCCTAATATTGCTGTACATACTGAACCGCAGTCCAGTTTGTTATTTTCCATCAAGTATCTCTACCACAGTCTCATAGCCTAATATTGCTGTACATACTAAACCGCAGTCAGCTTTGATATTTTCCAGTATTTCTACCGCAGTCTGATATGCTAATATTTCTGTACATACTGAACCACAGTCCAGTTTGTTATTTCCCATCATGTATCTCTACCAAAGTCCCATAGCCTAATATTGCTGTACATACTAAACCGTAGTCCGCTTTGATATTTTCCATCAAGTATTTCTACCGCAGTCTGATATCCTAATATTGCTGTACATACTGAATCGCAGTCCGGTTTGTTATTTCCCATCATGTATCTCTACCACAGTCCCATAGCCTAATATTGCTGTACATACTAAACCGCTGTCAGCTTTGATATTTTCCATCAAGGATTTCTACCGCAGTCTGATATCCTAATATTGCTGTACATACTGAACCGCAGTCTGGTTTGTTATTTTCCATCAAGTATCTCTTCTGCAGTCCCATAGCCTAATATTGCTGTACATACTAAACCGCAGTCAGCTTTGGTATTTTCCATCAAGTATTTCTACCGCAGTCTGATATGCTAATACTTCTGTACATACTGAACCGCAGTCTGGTTTGTTATTTTACATCAAGTATCTCTTCCGCAGTCCCATAGCCTTATACGGTGACTGCCTTAGGGTTAGTACTAAGCTACGTAAGCTAATGCTCAAGTATATACAGTACCCTGTCTGAGTCCGATCAGGGTCTACACTGTTACTTAGAGGTAGTGCCTGCCTGTCCGAATACTTAAAATATATATCGTATCCCATCGGAGTCCGATCAGGGTCTATACTTAGAGATGGTGCCTGCCTGTCCAAATACTTAAAGTATATATCGTACTCAATTGGAGTCTGATCAGGGTCTACACTGTTACTTAGAGATGGGGGCTGTCTGTCTGAATACTTAAAGTATATATCATATCACACCGGAGTCCGATCAGGGTCTACACTCTTACTTAGAGATGGTACCTGCCTGTCCGAATACTTAAAGTATATATATATCATACCCCGTCGCAGTCTGATCAGGGTCTGTTAGATGGTGCCTGCCTGTTCGAATACTTAATCGGAGTCTGATCAGGGTCTTCATGTTAGCATGGTCTTGCCTGTCCAAATACTTGGAGTAAAAGCTTTTTACTTAATGCAAACAGTGTTAGCCCGGATCAGATGCTGCTTTCTGCCTGTCCGAATACTTAGAAATAAAATTGTGTACTTAATGCAAACTGTGTAAGTCCAGTTCAGATGCCGCTTTCTTTGGTGTATGACCAGGGTCTACGCTGTAACATTGTGCCTGCCTGTCCGCATACTTAGACTATATATTGTACTCCATCAGTGTCTGAACAGGGTCTATACTGTTAGATTTTACCTGCCTGTCCAACTACTGAGAGCAAATAGGGTGCTTGGTATTCTGATAGCTACTTATATTATATAGGGTACTGGGTTGGGGTCCAGTCAGGGTCTACACTGTTAGCTCATACCTGCCGGTCGAACAACTTAGAACAAACAGGGTGCTTGGTCGGTGTCTGATCAGAGTCTATTCTGCTAGCTTGTGCCTGCCTGGTTGAATACTTAATGAAATGTGGTCTGCTGGTATCTGATCGGGGTCTATGCTTAAGGCTCCTACCTGCCTGTCTGAATACTTAGAATATAAATGATACTCAGCCGGTGTCCGATCAGGGTCTACGCTTATAGCCCCTGCCTGCCTGTTCGAATACTTAGGATTTAAATGATACACAGCCGGTGTCCGATCAGGGTCTACACTTATAGCCCCTGCATGCCTGTCCGCATACTTAGAATATAAAGGATGCTCAACCGGTGTCTGATCAGGGTCTATGTTTATAGCCGGAGTCCGATCAGGGTCTACACTTCTGCATGCCTGTCCGAATACTTAGGATATAAATGATACTGGGCCGGTGTCCGATCAGGGTCTACGCTTATAGCCCCTGCCTGCCTGTCCGCATACTTAGAATATAAAGCATGCTCAACCAGTGTCTGATCAGGGTCTATGTTTATAGCCGGAGTCCACTCTGGGTATACACTTCTGCGTGCCTGTCCGAATACTTAGGATATAAATGATACTGGGCCGGTGTCCGATCAGGGTCTACTACCTGCCTGTCCCCATACTTAGACTATATATTGTACTCCATCAGTGTCTGAACAAGGTCTATACTGTAAAATTTTACCTGCCTGTCCAACTACTAAGAGCAAATAGGGTGCTTGGTATTCTGATAGCTACTTATATTATATAGGGTACTGGGTTGGGGTCCAGTCAGG